>VZRV01007042.1:3595036-3761239 GCA_013398115.1 Falcunculus frontatus
GCTCGGGGCGCGGGCTCGGGCGGGGAGCGGCTCCGCTCCGCGTCCGTGCGGCCGGGGGCTGGGCTGGGGCTGCGGAGCCGCACGGGGTGCGCGTATGTGGGTACGTAGAATTAGAGATATAGGTACATATATAATACCTGGGATACATAGATACATAGATGGATATTTCCTCTTGAACGTCCTCGTGTGGGCACGGGGGAGGGAGGAGAAGCCGGGCGCCGTGTCCGCCGTGTGCCGACGGCGTGTCCGCGGGAGCCCGTGGTTGCCCATATGGTCGCGCCGCTCTGCTTTCCTCGGTAGGTGCCTGACAGTGTGTATGTATTTATATGTACATATATGTTTGTATATGTATGTCTACATATATACACATATATATGGGTGCGACGCGCTGCTGCCTCCCTCTGCAGGTGTCCGTGTGTTATTTGATACACACCCGCGGCCCCCAGGTGCCCCCGCACCTGGTCGCGGTGCTGCCCCGGGGACGGGCCTGGGGACCCTCTCGGCGGAGGAGCGAGAGGGTCCCGCGGGCTGGGTCCTGCCTCCCCCCGGCGCCGTGTGTAAGGCACCCCCCCTTCTCCATCCCCAGCGCGGCAGGTACCGTGGGCAGGAGCTCTGGCTGGAGCACAAACACTGCCTTTCTTCGCACGCTCGTCACGAGTTAGTAGAAAGCTGCGACAGCCCAGATGCCTTCCTAGACATCCATTCCTCCTACTCAGCCTCTGGCAAAGAAGGGAAGATAACAGGCAGCACTTCTGTCTGTATGGGTGGAGGAAGAGAAAGGACTACTGATAACGGCTTTGTTGAAGGGACACTGATTCTGGGTTTTAATTACTATTTTAGTGGTTTCAGTGTGACACTGGATTGTATTGCTGTCGGAGGACTCTCTTGGTAGCTTTAGTGCAGTACTTTTACAATCCTGTGTTCTTGCTTTTGCTTTTTAGTAAAATATTTTCTCAGTCGTGATGCATGCAAGGAACCCATTCAGGAAAACTCAGTTTCCAAAAGAGTGATGTGGACTGTGTGCAAAATGCTGGACTACTGGAAATGCAGCATTTTGTATTTTCTCCAGTCCTGGGTTGTAATGGCAGTTTCTTACAACAAGCGAACATTTATCATTTATGAGAGGTTTTGGTTTATGTGGTTTGGTTTTCAGGTTGGTCTGTTTGTTTATTTGTTTTTTTTTAGTCGCTGGCATTTCTTTAAGTTGGCTTTTTTTTCTCTGGATGGGAGATGGAGTATCATTAAATCACAGGGCTAAATCTTGCAATTAGCACTTGATCAGAACTGTCCTCTGGAAGAAAAGATGCCTTGATGGGCAAGGAAGGTACTTGTATCAATGAATCCATCTTCCAATCAGAACTGCATTATTGGCAATCTCTCTGTAGGATTCTATGGAAATAGGTTATCTGTTTCATATTGCTGTACAATTTGGGGGTATAAGTAATAAAATTTTAAAGTAACTGTGATCCCATTCAGTTAGAATATTTTTTTCCGCTTTCTGGGATAAAAAGCTGAAAAAACCTCACTGAAAGTGTGTACTGTCTTCTTTTTTTTCTCTAGAGCTGTGTGAAGAAAGTCTTCAGCCATGGATGTGTTCATGAAAGGGCTTTCCAAGGCAAAGGAGGGAGTCGTAGCAGCAGCAGAAAAAACCAAGCAGGGTGTGGCAGAGGCAGCAGGAAAGACGAAAGAGGGAGTCCTCTATGTGGGTAGGTGGGCAGCAGAGAGCATGCTGCTGGTCAGTGCACCCAGACATTCACAGCTGGATCCTCATCAGACCTATTCTCCTACAAAAAAAATATGTAATTGCTCATAGGAGACCATTGCAAAAGAAACAAGAGGAAAATTGTGCCTCCCAGAGTTCTGGTTCTTTGAAGCCAGATGTTGAGTCTTGTGTCATGGGCTGGGCAGGCATTGCTGCTCTGTGGAGGAGCCACGTGGGTAACACAGTTCTGAATGAGGTTGTGTCATAGGAGGTACCTGACAGTACAGGTCACTGGCTGGCACTCTGTGTGAGAAGTTTGTCAGATCAAGGCTGAAGGGATGGTTGGTACAGTAAAAATAAATATAAAAAATGTAAATCCTGGAGGAGAAGGTAGCTTCACAGCATTCTACAGAACATGTGGGGCTTAAATAGGATTTCAGGAGAAGACACTTGGTTAGCTCAGGAGCTGAGTAGTAGACATGCTAACTGCTTGGCATGTTGACAGCAACATTTTGTATGGCAAAGTGTTACCTTCTGAAATTAATTTCATGTTCTGTAATTACTAGTGCAAATTCGTGGCAGATACTTTCCATGACTTCTCAAGGAAGAGCCACTACAGTTAATGAGGTAGGGCAAGTAGACCCCAAGGTAACAAAGCAGTTGTTAAGTGTCTTATTCTAGACCACACATGTCTCACATAGAGCCAGGGATAAAATTCTTTTCACATCCCAAACTGTAGCTTTTATGCATGATAGTCATCTTCATTTCGCAAGTATTGGGCTTTAAAGGACTGTCTTGCAAATGCTGTCATGAAAAATTCACAGAAAAACAATCTGCCAAGACTCTATGAGTAAGTGGTTATTTATAAAAAAATGATTATGGATCTGTTTCTCATATTCATCAAATAAAGCTAGTCTATAAAAGAATGGAGGGAGAAGAGATACCCTTTTCTGTAGGTTGTTTCTGTTCTGTTGGTTTTGTAGCAGGTCAGTTCTGTAATGGATGCTGCGTGTAGCAAGGGAGATGTGCACACATAACAGAAGTTAAACAGAGCTGAAAACGAGAGGCGTTTCTTTTCAATGAAAGTACTGAGGTCTCTGTTATCCAGTGTCTTTTTTGGATTCCCTCTGCCGTTGCAGGCTAGTGCCAGTCTGTAAGAAATTATTTCTGCTCCAGATAGTGTGGACTACTCATTTGGAATAGGCTTCTCTCCTTTTGAGCCATAGCGAAGCTCGGTGCTCTTGCCAACAGGGATGGCAGTCATTTTGAGCACTAATTGTAGGATGAATCTATTTTAAAATGAGCATCTGCTCATTTTCAAGATATCGAAATAGATGTTGTTCCACTGTATATTGTACTTGACGTTGGAATGATTTTCCAGAGGTAGAACTTTCTTTTACTCTCTTTTCTTGGTTTTTTTTCTTTTGTTTTCTTCTTCTGGCCATGCTTCTGGGGTCATTGATTTCTTTGTATTAGAAACCTGCATTGTGTGCTAAATTAATCTTTGTGCCTGACCTGTTATCTAGACCATAATAACATTTGAACCTAGTTCTGCTCCCAAAGGCAACAGATTTCCTGTTGTCTTCAGAGACGCTTTTGCTGAGGTTGAACTTTGGAGGGCAGGCTTGCTATTTTTTTCAAGAATAGATTACAGGGGATAGCAGAGCCCTTAGCCATGGTAGGGACCTGTGCGTGTGACTGTAGTAATGGTGGAGGATCCTTCTCCCACCAGATGCCTCCTTTTTAGGAGGAAGGAGCTATGTGCACAGTTTGTCATGCAGGCAAAAGAGTCTTTGGTTGGAAGCTGTCTCCAGAAGCTCTGACAGCTCATGTCCAGTTGTGTACTTGCCCATAATGGCAGGAGGTTTCAACAGGTTCAGGTAGGGTAAGGGAAATGAGGAGCTGGATGTTTCTCTGTCTACTTCCCAACGACAAAGCAGAGGTGTTTCTTCCCCTGTGCAGCACTAGCAAAGCCTGGTGTGATAATCTTTTGTTCTGCAGGCTGATGATGACTGCAGTGTGAAAGGTGGTGAAGCCCCTTTATGAGCAGAGGAGAGGAGCAGCACAATTCTTTAGAGCCTCTGAAGACTTCTCACTCCATTTTTCTATAGTTGGGTTTTCAGATTTGAGATTCACAGCCGGATTGTACTGTGAAAGCTGCCTGACATCTTGCAAAAAGAACCTAACAACACTGGGCTGAGTGGGACCTGTTAATCATTTTCAGTTGCGTAACGTTCAGCCTCCCATTGCTGCTGGAGAATTAAGAAGGTGCAAAGTCTTTTGTCCAGATCCCCTAGGTGATGTGGTTTCCTACTGAAATCAGTGCAATTTAAGTAAATGTGGAAAACATGTGGACCTTTCTGTCCAGGCTGCTGTTAACTATTATGTGAGATTATAACCTAATTCTACCTGGTAAGAGTTCTATTAACAGCAGCTGCTGTTTGGGATGAAATGTGGTCATTGTAATTATTTTATTCTTGTTTTGGTTTTAGTATTTTTTTGGCACAAGAAAAATTTCTCTTGGCAAAAGGAGAAGGTTAGAGCTCTGTGGGAGAACGGTGTATTGGAGGATTAATTGAGGATTTTTTTACCTTTCCATGCTGAAGTCCCTTCTTTCTTCCCTCAGTCCACTGTCTTTCCTCCTTTTAAGTAGCTGAGATCCCTTCAATACAGACTGCAATGTGTTTTTATGCTTTCAAGGGTTGGGCTTTTTTTTTCCCCTTACATTCCTCTGCTAATGGGCTTCAGCATTGGCCAACTGAAATTGGTGGTCCTCAATTCATTCAAGCACAGCATCAGGACCGTTCTTGATGTCAAACGATGGCCTTGCTTGATGTCAAGCAATTGGTTAGAAAGGAGGACTGAGGCTCAGCAGTCCTGTGTGTGCTGTAAATTTAAAGGTGCATCTTTCTGTATCCTTGAAGAGCTGTTAATGTGAAGCAGAGAGGAAGTGAGTGGCAGCACTTAATCCCCCCTCGCTCTGAAACCAGGAACTGAGTAAGAAGGATGCACTCACACACTCTTGGTGCTGCAGTGCTCAAGACGTCTGCTGAGCTTCATGTGTGCTTCCAGGGAGCTGAAGTTTTTGCTCAGTTGACTCTTGAGTGCGTGTTCAGTGCTCAGGAATGGAAGTTTCCGGTCTGATCGTTTTTGGTGTGTCATAAGCTCGCAGAACAAAGGAATAGTTTATTAGCAGCAGGGTGGTTGACAGAGTTGTTTACTACTCCCTGTGCTGGCACATGGCCTTAGAGTAGAACAGTGCAGTCATGACCTATTTGGCAAAGCCATCCAAATTCCTCCACTGCACTCTCTTTTCATAATGTTTCTTATTTTCCTTTGGTAGTAGAAAGGCCAGCAGAGGGACTGTCAAGGGATTCAAGGTCTGCCTGGTGGAGTAAGGGGCTTGAGGGCTTGGAAGCAAGTGTTTTCCTTAAATGTTGATTGCTCCTTCCCCTATTTTGGGCTTATGTCTCCCTGTCTTTAACCAGCTCTGACAAAGCAATGTGAAAAGTCTGTTGGTCTCTCAAATAGTCTAGAAATGAATGTATTTCCAAACTGCTGATACACTCCTTCATTCTGGCACAATGACAGCAATGATAATAAATGGTGAAGAGACTCTATGGTATTTTTTCATAATTGAAAAAAGAAAAGCAAAAATGCTGTTTAGTCTTCTCCCTCCCCTCACACAGACGTGTACTGTAGCTAGGAAAAGTAGCATTACCATGTACTACTGTTCCTTCTAAGTGGCCTAGGTCAGAGTCATGTTCCTTGGTCTTTATATTATCCCTCCTCTGATTCCTCTGTTTCCCTCGTTGTGCAGGGTACAATGAGCAAGACTATTGGTATTTTGGGAATGCCAGAATGAAAGACAGCTACTTTCTCCCGGAAACAATGAGGACAACCAGCTTTTCTTCATGGCCCGCCAGAAGTCCTCCTAGTGAATTCAACTGTTATTTATAGGCCTGTTCTGGCAGATCCTAAGATGCTTCTAGATGCTGTTGTAGCTGTGATGGCAGAAACAGCTACTTGCATGCAAGTGTGCAGCAGTGGGGCAAGTACTATTGAGCTCTAACATATGCTGTAGGGTCTGGAACACCAGCTAGCTGGTTGATTGCCAATTAATGGATCTGGCTATACATACCCCTGTTCCATATGGGTCTGCGAGCTGAGCTTTTATAAAAAAAAGCCTGTCTTCCACTGACAGAAAGAGACCAGTGCTTCTGTGTGAGTTGTGGTTATTAGCAGGGTTGTGTTTGGGCAAGCAAAGTAAGAATCGACTTGCAGTAGGTCCCTCTGGAGATGCGTGCATTGCATGGGTCCTCAGGGAGTTCTGTCATACCATCCATCTCTTCCTGGCTCTAGGGAATTGAGTACTTGCTAATTCAGAGTTGTCCATGTCTGTAATGGCTTGGCTTGCAAATAGTTCAACAACAGGAGCAAGATACTGGCCAGGTCTAACAAGGCATTTAAAAGCATGCGCTTAATATTAAGTATTCCAGTAGACACACTGTCAGCCTGCAGTGGTGTTCAGTTGCTAGAAGTCAGTAGAACCATCATCTGCTTTGCTTCTTCAGGTCTCATGGTGGTAAAAAATTGAGAACCAAAGTCCTAAAACAAGTCCTTAGATGTGAACACTTTGCATATAATGAAACTTCTGATTGTTCAATGGTAAATATTTTTCAGTGAGATAAAGCAAGCTTTTTCTAAAGAGAAAATTAGAATAAAGGGAAAAACACTTCCCAACTGTTTAACCTCATAATTAGCTAAAGGAATATTTCATTTTATTTGATGCAATGTTTTTTTTCCCTTGTATTTATCATGGTCTATTATTCTGCTCTTGGTCATGAGTAACAGAGCCTTTTCAATCATGTAATCAATCTTATAGTACCAGAACTACATGGCTAAAGTTCCATAAATTTGCACTAGTAGCAAATAGGGCATATTGATGAATGAGTTTATATTGTATTTCTGTGTTTAATTGTATTATTGTAAAGAATTTTGGACAAAAAGTTGCTTTTTCCTGATATTTTCCTGCTCATGCATTTTATTCTGTTATGTTGGAAGAGTAAAGTCAGAGGTATAAATTGTAATATCTCAAATACTGAATGACAGAAAAAAAATTGCATTACAAATAAGGTCATTTCTGTGTTGGTAAGAAAAATAAAATGTCATCCTATCTCTGGCAGACTAGGTAAGATGATTAACTAGGAGCCATAAACTCTGTTAATTGCACATTGTTAAGCCTCATGGTCCGCAGATGGATACTAATTCCTGAAATGTAGCCAAATTATGGAACCTGACAAGGGCAAGTAGAGGTCTGGTAGGGAAAAAGAACCTGTGTTATGTTTTAAACAGCAGTAGGTGGTAATTTGTTTCTCTTCCTCTTAAAGACATAGGAGATTGTTCCCTTTCATGCAGCATGATAAAAAGTCAAGGTTTTTTGGCATGGGTGTTGCAGAAATCAATTTGGTCTTCAGCGTGGCAGAGTTATGTTGCTTACACAGGTCTTGTGTTATGACTCGGTCTAGCACAAGTTCCATGTTGCTGCCTGCAAATCATATGTGAGCTGTGACATGTGCCTGTGACAACGAGGACATTGGATGCAGCAGACCTTGGGTGGGGCCTGGGGCATTTTCATGTTAAATCCTATCTCCTGCTTGAAGTTTCTCTTCTGGATTAGATGATGTCTGAATTTGGCTAGCACTATCAGCTCCCTGTGAATTTAACCTCTGGGCCTTTCTGGAGTTCAGTAGTGGTTGTCAGCCCCTGGAAACTGAGATCTGGTGAAGGTGAAACTGTCAGGATCTTCTGGAAACCGTGGCTCGGAGCTTCTCCAAGTGCATGCATGAGCCTCCTTATGATGTTAACATGGTTTCTGTGCAGGGTCATCTGTGTGAGTTTGCCAGGTGGGAGGCTTAACACAGCTATTAAGAAAATGGCAAGGAAGTCAGTATGTACTGCAGAAGTGTTTCTAGCATTATTCACCTTTCCATAGTCAACACTCATCCATGCAGTTTTTCTTTACTGATGGTTTTGCCTCTTCCTTCAGACTGAAATTATTTTTTATTCCTTTTAATAACCTTGGAAAATATTGTATGTAACTGTATGTAATCTACATATTAATCCCCCTTTATCATCTATCTAGTCTTTACCTGTACTTAAGAATGTGCATTTTCAACCTAATATTTTTCTTTGTTTAGGTTCCAGGACCAAGGAAGGAGTAGTTCATGGTGTCACAACAGGTAAGATAGTTACCTCTTGATTTCAGCTTCTTTTCTACATGTGATTAACCGACCATTTAGCTGTTAAAAATCCTGGTTTTTTGAGAGCACTACAATTTATGAAAGATAGAAAAGCATAGGAAAATTGAGAGATCTGGTTGGGTGGGAAGATTGAAGGGAAATGGCTTACAGAAAAGAAACAAATTTCAGGGTTTTGATTTATATTTGTCACAGTTATGAGTGTTTTGAAATGTTTTTTTAAACTGACTAATCTCTCAGTAGCAAGTGCGCTTTCAAACTTGGAATTTACTGCCAGTCATGTATATTCACAATGGCATTTCTACACCAAGAAAGAGTAAATTTGCGTTTTAAATTAATTTGCAGGGATCATTTTAGGTATGAACTGAAACCAGTAACCAATAATTTGTTTTGAAGGGCAGAATTAATGGAAGTCTTTCATATCTACAGAGTGCAGAAAAGCCTTTGCTGGTCATAGGGCATTGAATAAAATGTGTAATTTCTGCTGTAGAATGTGGGAGTTCGGGAGATGTGAAGAGAATGCATGGTCAAGAAATGCAAGTTGTTTTTCCCCTAACAAATTAGAAAACAAATAAGGTCATAGAAAAGGATTTCTTTTTCCTTGGTATACAGCCAGTGTAATATTCAGCTGTGCTCACACAAGCCGATGCAAAGGATAAACAATGGTGGGTAAACAAATGTCAGTACTTAATACACAACGCACATTAGTGGTTGAAAAGTCAGTCAAGAGTATTTCTAGTATCAAAACTGATAATAGAATATCTAGGATAGTCCTTCACAGTTCAGCTTCAGGCTCAGCATGCGTGCTGTTGTTGTGAGATTTGAAATTTGTTAGACCTCAATTAAGAGAAATATTCAGAGGGATCATTACTATGACCAGCAGAGGATTGCAGTAGAATGAGATTTGGGGCACATATATCCAATATCATCACAGATGTGGGAGCAGCAACTGACAGCACTAGGAAGGAAGTTAATAGAGGTGGTGTTCACCAAGCTGGGATGTGATAGAATCAAAGTCAAGGGCATTTGCACGAGTATGAAACATGCTGAAGCACTGGGCTTCTAGTGGGCTGGCTCAGTGGGGGACTTCTCTTCCTCATCCTGAGAGAAACTACTGATCTCAAATGCTGTACCTCTCTTTATGTGATGGCAATATGTTTAGCGAGGCAGGAAATTTTCAGTAAGTGAACAGAATTTTTAACAGGTTTGGAAAGACGTTGAATTTTGTTCTGGAAGGTACAAAACAGACTGTAAAGCCAGACATGTGGGGAAACATCTGTTACGTGCTGTGCCTATGAGTAGAAAATTTGAAAAAGTTCCTATTGATTTTAGGCAAAACAGTAGCGGCTCCTCGCACACTTTAGGAAACAGGTGACCCAAAGTGAAACGCCCAAAACTTGGGAATAATGGTTCTGTGCCACAGTTTACTTCCTTCTGGCCTTTCAAGCTGCTTAGGATTTGTTTGGCTGTTGAATGAAAATGGAAAATGAGGAGGATGAACAGGTTGAAATGTGGCAGTGAGAAGAGAAGACTTCAGGCAAAATCTAGAGAGCATGGCTTCCAAAATGAAACAGTATGGACTTGCTAGTGCAAGAACAGAGGAACTACTTGGACACATTTTAAGAATAAAAAAATAATAGCAAGTCTATAAATAGTTGTTCTGGCAAGCAGAGAAGGTAGATAAAAACAGATTTGGGTTCACTGTAGTGATTCTATGTGGTATAACATGAAGACACTCAGGTGCTAGTGAAGTTGCCGTAGAAATCAAATCCATTTAAATCAGTGCTGTTAAAGTTGATGTGACAAAAATGCCTTTTAAGTTGCTTGTAAAGACCTACTTGTCTCTTTTCATATGACTGGGAGTTCACAAGTTGTGTGAATGATATTAATGATATTAATAAAATGATATTTTATGATATTAAATCCCCAGTGCATCATGTGAAACCTGAGGTTGAAGTAAACACTTTGTTATGTAAACAAAAATGGTTCAAGGCATTGGAGACAATCAAATGCAAAATAGTCACAGATCAAAATGAGTGTGTTCACAGTCGTTCAGTCAATCTTTTCTTGCTGTCTGAGTTCCAAAATCTTGATAGTTTTGCTGTTTTTGAATAAGTTGTGGATTAACCCTCTGTGCTGGTGAAATGACACACCTTAAAGGGCTAAAACACCTAAATGCATTCTTCAGTCAGTTAATTTCCAAACCCAGAATTACTAGACTGAGGTGTTTCTTGCTTTAAATGTGACCTGATTGTACCAGGTTTAGTGACATCAAGATGCTGTGAAATGAGGATTCCAGGCTGTGATTCACAGGAATATGGTGAGTGTGTTATTTGTCAGGTCACCCTTTCTCAGAACTTCTGAACATGAAGGAGCTTTGCTTATTGGTTTTATGGGGTGTTTGCTTGTGTTTAGACTTGCCCTTCCTAATTAAAATGTCTCCTGGCCTTTGACTGTAAGTGCGTAATTCACCCATCTTGCTTATCTCCCAGAAATGAACGGTACCAAAGATGAAATATTTACAGTCCATCTCCTGATATTCTAAATAAAGCACTATTTGTAAATAAATCAGGGAAAAAAAGCCCTTACTCCTTCAGTCATGTGAGTGAAGACACAATATTGACAGTAGTAAACCATAGTCAAGTGTTTTCCTTAATTCTTTTATCTGATCATTCCTGTTGTTCTTAACATTCTTAGTCATTGGTATTCCTGCTCTTTAACTCCATCAGGTATCTTACCAAAAATTGCATAAATTAAAGAACCACCAATATATTTGCGGCATCTTTGTAAATGAATTCTTCAAGTACTTAAGACAAACTTACTGTTTGAAATACGCACTCAAAAGTGTATTTGGTACAGTAAGGGCAAGTTCATTAATTCAGGGAAATTCTGTGGTTTTAATCTACTTTTACTGTCTAAGGTTGAAAGCAACTAGTTATGATTTTTAATTGCTCCAGATGTTTTATCTGGATACTGTATGCTACCCAGGTGCATGTAATAAGTAGGGAAAAGACAACTTCAATGCTAATACTTTTTGCACAGTGCTGTAGTCGGTGTTAAAACTTAAACTTGAAGTTAGCCTTGGTGTGGTCATTGTACATTGTCCCAGGGTCATTTAATGGAACGGACAGTCTCTGCATAGATGGAAGTAGTAATCTGGCCATAGTACAGCAAAGCTCTGCAGAAGCTGATTTACTGTGGTTCTCAACAGTATGATGCAAAGCAGATACCAATTTTACAAAGACTTAATGGCTTAAGATCATTAAACGACCTGGTATTCAGATAAATTTAATAAGTTGGAATCAACCCCCCTGCATTCTGAACTGATTTGTTTGTGAAAGCACTTAATGCTTTCCCCTTTACTTCTTAGTGTAAGCAATAAAATACATGAGACTGGAAACCTATTTTGGTTTTCCTTCTCCTGCCATGAGGGTTTCCGAGCTGGAGGGTCACTAGGCTGGAGCTCATTAGCAGAGTCACTCTGGTAATGATGTTGATGTTTAGTTATTCCTTAGAGACAGGAAAGAAGGCTCTCTCCTTACTATGATTGCTTTTGCCAATCTGTGCTATTTATATGGTTTGCTGAATTTATCTTCATGGCTCTGATTTTTGAAGCAGTGTGTGAGAGATCTTCCATGGTAACTCCTGTGTCAGCTTTCTTATGCTATGTTTCTGTGCAGGTTTTGGCTGGGATGAAATTGATTTTCATCATAGTAGCTGGCGTGGGGCTGTGTGGGATTTGTACTGGAACCAGCGTTGATAACATTGGAGTGTTTTAGTCATTGCTGAGCAGGTCTTATGCATCAAGGCATTTCCTGCTTCTCACCCCACCCCACCAGTGAGGAGGCTGGGGGTTCACAAGGAATTGAGGGAAGACACAGCCAGGACAGCTGACCAGAGTTGACCAGAGGGATACTCCACACTGTATGGTATCATACTGAGCAGCAAAACTATGGGGAAGGTTGGTGGGGATCATCTGCTTGGGGACTGGCTGGGCATCAGTTGGTTGGTGGTGAGCAAATGTTTTAATTTGCATCACCTGTGGGATTTATATCTTTCTCTTTGTTTTCCTTTTTATTACAATTTGTTATTACTATTACTATTTTATTTCAGTTGAACCATACTTAGCCCATGAGTCTTCTGACTTTTACCCTTCAATTCTCTTCCCCCCCCATCCTGCTGGGGGAGGAAGAGAATGAGCAGCTGTGGGGTGCTTAGTTGCCAGCAGGAGTTAAACCATGGCTGTCTGAAATAGAAGCAATATTAAGTATACTGCTTTTGTTACTAATTTTATCAGTATCTTATTGTTGTACCAGTAACAGTGTTAGCAGCCTGATTCTTTCCTTTTTCATTTGAGTTTGTATATACTAAGCCTTTCCTAGAATAATGTGTTTCTGGGAGGAGGAAATGTACTTCAGACAGCGCCTTCCCAAAATACTGTGGTAGTGGGAACAGCAGCCACTGGATAGCTGCTCTTGGTAGGTGGTTGTACTTGCCATGACAACATAGTATAAGAAACGTGGGTATAATAATGGCACTGAAAATCAGGTGGTTTATAATGCAGCATCCACAGTGCACTTGGTTCCACTCTGTTTCTTGATATTTTGCTTTTGAGGTGCAGTTGCTTTAGGCGCTTGAGATAATGAAACTTAATTGCGACTACGACAGTCAACACAGTACAACCATGCTTTTTCATTTTATCAGAAAGGATGGGTCTGCTTAAGGCCAACTGAGCCCTTGTCAGCATCAAGCCTACTGAGTTTGTCCTTTACATGTTCTACCATTCAACATTGTTTGGAAAGGGGAGTTTTCAAAACAATGTGTGTCACTTCCATACAGAAAAATTTAACAGAATGAAAGGACCCTGAATTTTAGAATCATAGAATGGTTTGGGTTGGAAGACACCTTAAAGATTATCTGGTTCTAACCCATTTACATGGGCAGGAGCACCTTTTGCTAGACCAGGTTGCACATGGCCCCCTGGCCTTGAGCACTTCCAGGGATGGAACAGCCACAGCTTCTCTGGGCAGCCTCTTCCAGTGCTCCACCACCCTCCCAGAAAAGAATTTTTTCCCAATCTAAACCTATGCTCTTTCAGTTTGAAGCCATTCACTCCTGCCCTGTCCCAACATGGCCCTGTAAAAAACCCCTCTCCACCTTTCTTGTAGGCTCCTTTTAGGTACTGGAAGGCCACAAATAGCTCTCCCTGGAGCTTTCTCTTCAGGCTGAACAACCCCAGCTCTCTGTCTGCCTTCATTAGGAGGGGTGCTCCATCCCTCTGATCATCTTGGTGGCGTCCCCTGGACTCGCTCCAACAGGTCCATGTCCTTCCTGTGCTGGGACCCCAGAGCTGATGCAGCACTGCAGGTGGGGTCTCACCAGAGCAGAGCAGAGGGGCAGAATCCCTTCCCTTGACTTGCTGGTTATGCTACTTTGGATGCAGCCAAAGTAGCTGCATGAAAATGAATGAGACAGAGGAAAAATAAAAAGTACTGAAACATACCCAAAACATATCTCCTTTTCTTTTAACTTTTGTAAAGATGTAAATATTTCTTGGAAAATAATGTTTCTTGAATCTACTTTTACAAGATGCTACTTTATTTTTTTAGAATTCTTTTGGCCGTTTGGAATAACATGAATGAGTTTGTTTCATAATGTTACTCAGTTTCTTTCTGAAAGACTCCAAGAACAATCAGGTCTCGCCATGCTTTGCAAGATACAGTGTGTTATTAGGACACATATCTTTAGATGGATGTTTGCAAGAACTAGTGAAAAGCTTCCTATATGAATTTTATGCATAGAATCCAAAGCTTTTTGTGGTCTGTAGCTGGTAACAATCAAATGGGGCATCTTAACAGATGTCTTTTTGCACTTGCTAGCATTAAGTCAGACCTTCCCTGAGGGCAGCATTTGCTTTTCAGCAAAACCCACTTTTGATTATTTTTTTTTTTTCCTGGAAAAAGCTTGGCAATAGAGTAGTGGATGTATACAATGAAATTTCTCATGAACTTTTATAATATTAGCATGTATAGTGTGGGAGATAATTGAAACAGACTTTTTCTGTTTCTGATTTCCTACAATGTGTAGTCTAGTGTTCTGCTCTATAATGAAAGCTCCTGGTCAAAATAGAGATAATACTCAATTGGTTGCTAACTTTTCCATTTAACTTAGCTAGCATGAGCATTAAATTACCTGCCTCCATTTTCAGTCAGCAGATATTTATAGTGTGGCTCTTTAATAAAAATTGTGTGTTAATTATGTTGTTTAGCTTTCTAGCTTTTTCCTAATTTTTGCCATTTAATATCAATCATAGTAATGTATGCTGTCTGCCCTGCGATATGGACAACTGATGCTCTTTATGTAAGGAATTAAAGAAATGTAATTTGTCCACAGCAAGTCTAATATATGTGCTTCCCAAAAAAAGACTCAGAAATAGTGGCCTAACTTTGAAGCAGAATCCATCCCCATGGTCATAAAGGGTACATGTAAAGCCATGAATGCATCTTATGGAATGAATGAGATTTAGCCTGGAGGAAAGTATAGGATTAGTTGGAGTTGCAAAAATATATGATGGTTGTTTTGGAAGAACATTCCTTTGTTTAGAGGAGTACATGTTTGGTTTTGTTCTGAAAATCTGGCTATGTAACTTTAAGGCATGAAGTCATTCCATCCCTTTTCTTTGAGCGGTTTCACTGTAGTTCAAGCTGCTGTCAGAAAGAGCCCTTGGGGATGAATGAGCAGAAAAAAACCAGTGATATTCTGAAAGGTAGAATGGCAACTGCTGATGTATATGCAGGCTAAATGAGTTGTTGTTTCCCTGGGGCTTGTAAGTTAACTATGAATCCAGTTTGCTTTGGCATTCAGTCTTTTTATAAATTAGTGTATTATGTATCAGCATGGGGGCAAAAATCTCAAGGGAGTCAGATAAATGGTTGTATTTGAAATTCTCTGGTTGAGCATTGATAGATCTGATTATTAATGAAATATATCTTAAAAAAGAAAAAGAATAATTAATGTTTTTTGAGTCTAATGTGAAAAATCTTGTCTTCCATGCCCTGTGTTGTGCAGCAAGTGTTTGGTGGACTAATTGGAATGCATTTCCAAACTAGGATATATTATACAGTGAGTTGGATATAGTAAGAGCACCTAAGTAATGACTTTTCTTCCCTAAAGTGCACTTAGACATGAATGAAAATGTCAGATGTCTTTCACATGAAAGGAATTGAGCCCCAACTAAGGCTTATTTTTACCTCTGCTGCTCCAGCATTATGAGATGGATAGTTTAATTTCTTAAGATCCACTTGGGGTACAGAAAATGTAATGGCCTTATGGCTTTTCATGATGTTGGGCTGTCAGTGATAAATCCTCTGAAAAACTTACAGCTGCTAGAGGCATAATGTGTTTTTCCATCTTATGCTTCTCCTCAGTGGCTGAGAAGACCAAAGAGCAAGTGTCTAATGTTGGGGGAGCTGTGGTGACAGGAGTGACGGCGGTGGCGCAGAAGACGGTGGAAGGAGCAGGGAACATCGCTGCAGCCACTGGCTTGGTGAAGAAGGATCAGTTGGCCAAACAGGTTTGTTTATTTACAGTCTTTTCCAGGTGAAGAAGTGAGCAAAGAGGGCCTTATGAACTGAGAGGCAGATGGAGTCTTTTCTTTCTGTCAGCGGTAAGAATGCAGGATGATTTGTGTTGTGCCAAACGAATGAACAGCAAAGAACATGTCTGCTGTTTATAGCTTGTATTTTGAGTGACTTGCACGATTTGGGAACTTGAGTAGGATTAGGCATGGAACTTTAGTACTCTGAAATGTCTTAGTTAATTTGCATCGTGGTTTAAAGTGTGATCTAGCGGTGATTCTGACCTCAGCAGCCTCTAGTGGAGGCCAGCTGCTGTAGGATAGCTGGATAGTTGTGTGGAAAGGTAACTGTTTTCCCCAGTAACCTCGAATTTAAAAGCAACCTGCTAGTGCTGAAAGGTCAAACAGAAAATCTCAGGTTTAATTTGTATCCTCTGTAGTTGTAGAGAGAAGGGTTTGTGTACCAATCCACTGACTGGTTAGACACATTGCATCCAAACTGAAGATCTAGCTGGAGAGTCACTGTCTTCCATTAATAGGGTGACACTGTCTCAAAAATGCCTCCAAGTATTCTCAGCTATCCTGCTTAAATTTGATCCAGCCCATCCTATAGAACACTGTAGGTATTTTTATTCCAGCCCCAAGGTGAGCTGGAGTAAGTATTTGCACAATATGAAGTGTTACTCCATTTTTGTTGCTGATATGCTGTAGTTATGTTCTTCCACTGACACTAGGTGAAAAGTGACCCCAGTGGGAAGGAATGATGCTTTCAAAATGTATATAGTGTTTTTTGGAGAAAAAAATAACCCAGAAGAGACAAATACCTCCTTTTGTGCTGTTTTCTGTATGAACATTTAGAGTTAGACAAAAATAGGATTAGGAAGAGTAGTGTTTACACAAAAATATGGCTGTCATGGAATTTAGCATGAAGTTCTATTGCATATCTTATTTCCAGTTAGTGTCCAGAGGAGCTGTAAAAATTGAATCCTTAAAAACTGGGGGTTTTTATCCTTACTGAAGTGTAGTCCTGTCTGTCTGACAAATCCTGTTGGTGCTTTATGATGGGGAGCAAAAAGGGATATTACGTTGTGGTAGGCATTCATTTCACTGTGGTGGATTGTCTTGAAAACGTCTCATGAGTGGTTTTATTCTCTTTCAAATCAATATTCCATGGGGATTTTTTTAGTCCGCTTTTATCCAGCTGTAAGTAAAATGTTGCTTTTGATGTGGTCGTGGACCTTTGTAAAAGCTGTGTGGCAAGATTTGCAAAATGGAGAATCTAACTGCCAGGGAATACATGGGTATGGCATGGTCACAGTAGTCTTTGCCCTTCTTTTCTGCTAAAGCTCTTGCGTAGTTTTATGCTGAGAATAATCTTCTGTTCACAGCTATTGAAACTCAATGTAATAAGGATCATTGCTGTAATGCACAATTACCCCCTTTGGTATTGACCATAACTAATGCCTTTTTATCTCTCTCTATAGAGAGAGATCCCTGTAATTATCAAGTATAAAACAAATGTCTGCTGACTTTCATTTAAATCTGTTCTCTGTGTTGTAAAGCTTATATTTAAGTCATGATGGCTGTAACAGAATAAAATCACATCTGTGAAATGAAAGAACATCCATAATGTACATGCATATTATTCCTATAAATAGCAACATTATTCTGACCTGGTGCTTTGTTCTTTAGATATGTAAAATCATTCATTTTGAGACTCGATACTGATATTTTTAGACTGAGATTCTCAGTCATTTATGCAGTATGGCCATAGAGCTGATGAGTATCTAGGGCTCCTCCTGGTCTGCCTTGCCTCTCTATCTTTTACTGGTTTTGCAAGGGATGAGTAGCCATTTTGAAAATGTTAATCTCAAAATTGAGTCACAGAAAGTTATTTTAAAACCTAGTGGGTTTGCATTCCTTTGCAGCTCAGAGGCACATGAGATAGATTTTTGCTTGGATTTTCCAGGTAAACTGACAGTTGGGTAGGGCAGGTGTGGGCATCCAGAATAGCAGTGGGACATGGGTCCTTTGAAGGAAACAGGGTGAGTTTTTCTGAAATAATAGATGATGCCAACCAGGCATCCAATCAAAGTATCAGAGTAAAGTTTGTGTCATTTACCTCTGTAATGTTGTGTGTCTTAAGGCAGCTTGCCTGTGTGAAAGCCTGCAGTCTTGTGTGGTGATTGGCATTTTTCATGTGCTGTGATGGAAGTTTGGTTTCGACTTTCAACTAATTAAAAACACTTAATTTTTTTTTTTACCTGTGGCTACAACAATAATTATGCAAAGGAAAAACTAAGCAAATTCTTGGTAAAATTCTTTCTTGAGAAGTTTTTCCAAGCTGGCCTAGTGCAGCCTGAAAAACTGGTGTGCTTTGGAGCATGAAGCACAGGCTTAAGCATCCAAGTGAGGCCAGGCTGGAGGGCTGCTGTCACACCACACTGTCACCCACCTGCCCTGCAGCTGGTGTAAGCAGGCAGTGTGGAGTGACAGCTGAGACAGTGAGAGACAGGGATGACTTGAGAGTGCCCATCTGAGGCTGCCTGGGGGACTTCTGCTTTGGCAGAAACTCACTGCTAAAAACAGCCAGGGTAGTGGTGGTTAGTAGGCTCAAATTAATTGTAAAAGGCCTAATGTACTGCAAGCAGTATTTTACTGAATGACAAAACATCTGCTGTGTGCCTGTGCATGCTTTATTTCTGAATAAATAAAACACTACATCAGTGTGTCTTCTAAATGAGTTTTAAAAGATTGATAATTATTGATAGTTGCATTTAATGTAGATTTGCAAATCAGGCTGGATGTATGGATACAAATAGTGGGGTGGGTACCAGCAAATGAGCATCTGGCGTATAATATTACGTGAGAACAAAATATGGATTGTAAAGTTTATTGTTTTCAGATAGGTAATTAACAAATTGAGTTAAGTTCTTAACCTCGCTGAATCCATGTCATTTGGTTCCCTGGCATCTCAAGCATAAACAGTTGCCAACTTCTGTGATTTCTATGCTGAATAATTTTATTTTTATGGTTCTAGCACCAAAATTCCCAGTCAAGCTGAAACCTCAAGGTTGAGTACCATATGATGATACAGTCATATGGATTTCATGTGCTGTAGATTATACTAAAGTAAATAGAAGAACAGGTCTTGTCCTTAAGATTTTTGGGATCTATATGATCTGTATGGATCATATTTGGTATCTCCATGTGCTAAATTCTTTTTTTTTCTACTGTCTCTTAATTTGACACATTTGCAGTAAATAGCACTGAAAACAAAAAATTACAGTAGCAGATAACAAGTCGGTAGGCAATATGCTTCCAGAGCAGGTAGTATTACTCATTGGTTTAATTATGAAGCTTTCACAGAAAAAGTCTCTAAGTGTCAAGACCAACAATTTAGGCATTAGGCGTTTTCTTTTATAGAAAATATAAAGAGCCCTTGTTAACTACATTTAATGTGAAAATTAATATAGAAGAGTAAAAGCGGTGGCAAGTTTGCTGTTATCTCCCCCTCCCCACCCCCCTGCATTTTCTGCCGTTCCTTAGAATTCAAAGTGTCATATCATAAACACTCAGTGCAGTGGAACCCACAGGTGTAGAGTATTTCTTGTCTTACTACTTTTCTTTTCTAGACTAGCTAATCTTGTGAACCACCAAAATTTTCCACGGACATTATGCTTTGTTTAGAGCCAGGGTGAATGAATTCACTTTGGGGAATCACCATAATCAAATATATGAATATGTAGGAGCCTTTTTGATCCTTTTTACAGGGAAGCTCCATGAGACATGGTGCATTGCTGAGACTAAAGACATGATGAAACACCTTTTAATTTTGGTGAGAGCAACTCAGTTTTGATTAAGACACCAAACATCAAAGTGTACTCCAGTCAGCTGTTACTTGTTCATTTGGGAAATCTTAGTAGTAGAAGGAATGCAAACCCTGTGAGTGTCTTGGAAAATTTGTCTTTCAATGGCATAATGAAGGATGCTTTTCTTCTTTATTAAACACCAGTTTTTAAATGTGATACCTCTTCTTTTAAAGACTTCTGATTGGTCTTGTTGCAAATTGAGATTCCTGAGTGTTCCTGAAGAAGTTTTGATTGCCTTCTCTAGTTTAAAAAATCCTAAAAGCTGAATATGAAATCTTGAGGTTTTGCACTTCACACTTTGATTTTAGAAACAGAGATCAGTTTAGAAACTCCTCTGAAAAAATCTTACGCAGAAATAAGTTAGGGATCACATTTGACTTAAGTTATCTTTGGTGTCAGTCCTAAAAATTTAAATACCAACGTTAAAGTCCCCAAGACTGCTTTGGTGCTCTCCTTGTTACCTGCATACAATAAAAATGCCTAGCTTGGTAATCGAAAAGCTCCAACAGGCATTTTCTTGTTTTATTTCTTTTTATCTTTTTGAGACCTATTCAGTGTATTTTCTTTGCCAAAGTGCCATGATACTGGCATGCCACAGGGAAAATTCCTGAAACTTTTAAAATTAATTTTTTAATGTACGTCTTTTTGTAAATAGAATTCTAGAAATAAGTCTAATCATTGCAGGATTTGGTTGTAGGCGTAACCATGTATTTTGATAGAATATGGAGGTCTCCTGGTTCTCTGACCATCTTTATGTCCAGTATACTGTACAGGATGCTTGGCTTATTGAAGGATCACCATTCCCCATCCAGTCTATAGGTTAGTCAATTAATTTTGAAAAGCTTGGCTAAAAACACAAAGGAAAAGCTGTGGAGCAGAGATGCCAAATTTCCTTATTCAGAAAGGGAATTAGAGAGGTTTTTCACCTTTGAATTACCTTTTTTGCTATTAGGCAGGTGTGTCCCAAAAGCCTAATAGACCCCAATGAAAAGCAGGATGGTAAGTGCAAGTTGCGTGAGACTTGCACTGTTTTTCTTTGTAACAAGCAGGTTTATTGATCTCCCAGAGCATCTAGTATGAGGAAAACATCAAGCCTTGATTTAAGTGAGGAAACTTCAGTAAGATTTTGATGTGCCAAATGCAGAAATAGCCTCCACCCAATTAACTTCTGGAGTTTATGCTTTTCTGTAGATACTGTAGAGGAAGCAGGCTGTAGGGGCACAGCGGCATCTGACTGCCCTCCTCAACTACTTCTTACCCTTTATGGTTCTAATAAAATGTCACAGGAGAGAATGGGTAAGTTTGATTAAATATATTAAATTATCTAGGTCCCTAGCAGGCCTGCCAGGCAGTCATAGGTCTAACCCTTTACACCTAAGGCAAGCAGTGCCAGTTTGTCTTGTGCAGTGCAGAGATGGGATTTCTGGTTGTTCAGGGTGGGCCTCACCATTTTTGATGTGTTTTGATGTGACGCTCCTGGCTGGTGTGTGGGAGCAATTACAGCAGTGGTTTGGAAGCATAAAATGACTTGGGTTGGAAGGGACCTTTAAGATCATCTAGTTCCAAACGCCCTGCCAGAAGCAGGGACACCTTCCACTTGACGAGGTTTCTCAAAGCCCCATCAGCCTGGCCCTGCAAGCTTGCATAGCATGGTTTTTGGTCGGATAACTAGTGCACAGTCAGTCTTCCTCAAGGAAACAAAATGGTTTAGGTGATTTACAGGAGAAGGCCTGCTCAGATATCACAGCTGAGCATCAGTCAGACAACACTCGCTTTCAAATTTCTGTTTGAATCGTAATGTGCAGAGCACATAGTCTGAGGTAGGTTTTTCTTTTTCCCTTATTGTTTTATTCTTGGTCTATGCATAATGTATGAGCGAGTGCTGCAAAACAAAAGGATATTTAGCAGCTATTAGCAACGTTTCCTTTTTTAATGTCTGTAGATTGATTGAGAGTGGAAGAATGAGGGATAAATTTCCCATTAGGAGATCCACATTGCTCAGGAGCTGATTCACAGAAGACCCTCTTAAGAAAAAGCCTTTGTTAGCTGTTTCTTTAAATTCTTGAAGGAAGTGGAGCTGTCAGTGAGCTGACATATCTCTTTGATTGTAGCGTAGCTGGACTGATTTAGTTTGGTAGAGCTTTTCTTACTGATCTCAGAATTAATGATGGTGTGTTATACTAAAATATCTGTAACAAATTCATTCTCTAAAGCCAATCCATAAACAGCAAACTCTGATTTGTTATGAATCATAAGGCACCCACAGGTATGTGATACTAAAGTTTTGAATCAGCTTTATGTGCACAGTCCAATCTCCTCCTCATGACAGTGCATGTATTATTTTTGATGGGAAAGCTCATGGATCATCTCGGTTGTACAGAGTTACGAATGTCAGTAGACCTGTGAAATTGTGTTACAATCCAGTATGAATTCTGAGTGTTGGAGTGCAAGTGGCTTTGAGTTAGGGGTTTGAATTTATTTTGGAAACACATTACAGTTGCAGTTGAGGCCACTTAATGCAGTTTCATTAATGCAGTTCTGTTTTCTCTTGGTGTTTCCACATGAGCAAGCCTCCCATATGTAGCTTAGTATGTGTTGATACTGCCTAATGGCATGGTAAAGAACAGTATGGAGTGTGTGAAGCAGACTCCAATGTTTACAGGAAATTTTTTTTGATGAAATGTGCTAATGATGCCCACAGAAAATACACTGATTAATAGGAAGGGTACAGAAGTCACAAAGCCATAAAGGAAATACCATGTTTTTCTTCTACCTTTCTTTTGCTTCATAAGAGTTTCTTACCTGTCACTTCCTTCTTGGCAGGTATGTGCACATTCTGGTAGCACTTCTGGATATGAGTAGATTAATTTTATGTCACTTTGAACACCACTGTTTGAAATATTTAAAATTAGGCTGGGCAAGATAGAAATGAATATGCCCAGAAAATAACAGTACTTGGGGGGGAAAAAAACAGGCAGTGGAAGATGGGTGACTGTAGATAGAAGTGCCGGAGTTTTTGTGTTTGTTGAAGAGTGTGTTGAGGTGCTGGTAGAACTCTGAATGGCAGCGTATGCTTGACCTCCCTGGTTGGCAGAGAAAATACTTCTCCTACTGTGGGGCATGTTGCCAATATTTTTTCTCAGAGAGCAAAATAGCAATATTTGAAGGAAGACCATGTTCTTTCTGTCAAAGTATTTCTATGCATTGATGTCTGTGACTTAAGCAGAACTTGAGGAAAGAAAACTTGTAAGTTGTTATCACAGTATCCTGGAGGTTATTGCTCCTCATTAATTCAGGAGAAATTGTCAGTTTAATATAAAGGTCTTGCAAGTTTTCCTGGTTTCCTAATGGCTTCCATGCTGTGAGATAACATTTTAGTGCAGACTGATGTTCAGGGTCTACCTGCTGCCTTCACTATTTCTGACCATAATGTATTCCTAATTACCTGTGGAGAGATTGAGTTAGGGAGCTTTTGGGTGGCATCATATCATTCTTTGTTTTCTAGCAATTGCTTAACCTCAGATTTATCTTTGACTGTGGAGAAATTAAGTACCCCACATCTCAAACTGAATATGCCAATCTCCCTTGGTCTCCAAGAACAAAAATTGTTTGCCAGCTGATAGAAGGGTAAACGTTCTCTACTAGGAGTTGTTCATGTCATGCTAATGAGATAATATTTGTAATATCTACAAATAGCAGAACATAATTTTTAATTTTTTTCTTTAACTTATAAGGGAGAAGCAGAAGACATTCCCCATCATTTTACCGGGAGACTGCCTTTTGCATTTTATAATAAAGGTTTTGCTTGTCTGCAGTCTGTTGTTTCCTCCCTCTTTTTTTTTCTGGTCTCCCTTCCACCTCCTATATCCTCCATCTCCTGTTTCTGTGTAACTTACCTCGTATGCCCCCATAGCACTTTCCAGGCCACTGTGTTGATCTCCCCTGTGTATGTATGGCCATTGCATTATTAAATTCTCTCAGGCTGACTATGGGACCAGTTCCATTTCATAGTGTCCCAGTCTTTCCTATGCATCCATCTATGGGATTTCATGCAGTACTCAGAATTTTTTTTTCCCCTGTTCTAAATAGCTGCCAATCCTATGCTAAATATTCAGAAAGGTAATACTTGGTGAGAGGAATACTTTTAAGTTCATTTGGGGTTGAAATATATTCATGCCACCTATTCCTGTTGTTGCCCACTTTGCGTGAAAGATTCAGCAATTTCAGATGGGAAGTAGTTTCATGTAACCCATGATAGCTGGGCACATTTTAAAGTGGCATTTTTGTGCAACTTAAGGTAAAGGTTTTACAAGCTTCCAAATATTATCAGGTTACTTTAAGTGTCTCCTTAGCATCTTCTGCTGTGTTTCAGTGCTCCTTTCCTCTGCTGGCCAAGAAGGAGTGTGTAAGCCTTGGAAGCTGAGGAGCTTCAATGTGGTTCATTCTATGCCTATCTGGAAGTCATTGTCTCCAGAGGATTTGTGATGGTAGCTGGTATGACTTGCTGATGTTGTAAAAGCCAAGGACTGCAGCTGGCAGGTTTTTTTAGCTAGCAGTGAAAGTTTATGGTGCTGAAATGACATATTGGTAAAGCACTGCAATGTGTCTATGTCTGCCAGTCTATTCAGCAAAGCACTGCAGTGGGATGTTTAGTAGGCATAAGTAGCAAACTGGGGTCTTGGATTGATGTGATGATGAGGGTTGTATAAACTTCAGGAACTGAAGTGGGGAGCAGATACCTCCCTGTGGAGATAGAGATTAATCTGTGTTTTCAGAATGTCAATCCAATGTCATCTCCCTCCCAGAGAAATCCTGTAGGTTAAGAGGGAGAGGGAGGATGAAAGAAATAAGGTGGGATGCTTTATTGGGACTACCTAATTACTGGAAGTGTTGTTACCATCAGAAGAAAGGAAGTTTATATCAGAGTACTTGTGATGATTAGCAAATATTAGTGGCATATGATATACATCATTTTGGTGGCTATTTTAACCACTGATAGAACTTCCTAAAGAATCTGTGGAGTAATAGATAAAAGCTTGGACATAGCCTGCAGGTGTCTGGGACTTTTTTGAAGCTGCTAGCACGTAACAAAAGAGAAGAGATAATCCATCTTTTCTACAGTAAACTGTCATTAAAATCTCTGGCTCTCACCTGCTTTCAACTGTGTTAATTTTTTGTTGGAGGATCTTAAGTGGCCTGCATAAGGACGATTGGTAATAATTTTTCAGTTTTTAAGTACTTGTCTCAGAGTGTTTTAAAAGTTTCCATGATATATCTGGACACTGGAATTTGTTACTGGACAAAGCTACATAGAATGTCTCAGAAATGCATCTGAACATTTAGATTGCAGATATCATTTTTGCCACTGGCTCGTCTAATGCAAAATAGTCCCTGTGAGGAAACTGGAGGTGTAAGCTGCTAAAGTTGTCCTTCAAAAATAACATGCTTTTTGCAAGAGTGAAGCAGGCAGAAAGCCTGATTCTGAAGTGTATCGGACATATTGATTGCCCTCCAAGCTTTTGGTGTTAGCTTTCAGAGCTATTTCCTTGTGCTTTATTAGCACATACCCTGGAGGTTTGCCAGGCTTAGGTCAGAAAAGTCAAAACGAAGCTCAAGATGAGGAGATGCAGCCAATAACAAACTACTTTTACCCGGCTTGGTGGGTTAGCTATGAGCAGAAAGAGGAGAGCTGTATGTAACTGCTTCTCCTTCAGAAGCACATAAAACAGGATTTGTGCCTTTGAAGCAGCTTAATTCCTCTGTCCCACCTCCCACTCCATCCTGTGTGGAAGGGGCATCACCTAGAGCAGCTGATAACCCTGCCAGTATTATGTCAGCCATGCATATTTCTCTCAGGGGCTGTGGGACAAAGCAAAGGCTTTAGGCTTTTTTGGCTGACCTCTGCTATATCTTTTAATTGTGTCATGTAGTTCTTTCTTCATGTGCTATTACATGTAAGAAAGATATGTGGATTTTTTTTCCCTTACTAATTCCCTGTGATGATTTTAAGGTCTGAAGGATTCATTGTGGTCTAAATGGACATGCATTGCTCTGGAGTGGTGTAAAAAATTCAATTAAGGTGTCAGGTTGAGTGTCAGTCACAAGAAATCTCTTATCTGTGGAGACAGTATTTCTAACAGGGAATATCCACTCAAGATGAAGAAGGGAAGAAGCAGTGGTTGAAACAAGCTATAATATCAAAAGAAAGTTATTTTTACAGCTTGTAATGCAAAATGTGCTTGTGGAAGGAAATTACAAGGGCAACTGAGCTAGATTACAGAGCATTTTTGAGACTTGAGGTTCTTGAGACTTTGAGGCTTGAGGTGAGTATTTAGGAAGGAGACTGGAATCTGTAAAACCTGTTAGCATCTCTGGTGTTGAACTCACTTTGAGCTTCTGATTGTTTCTAATTGTAATTGTTATGGATTATTAAGCTTAATCTATATTAAGTTAATACTTTAAAGGTATTGAAATGTGTGGTTTAATTGTAGTTGTGTATGCAGTTGCTGGCCAGTTTGGTAGAATTCATATCCATAAAGCAGTTAATAGATGATAATGTGTGCATGAAACACTTTTACTTTGCCTAATGAATATACTTATGTCAATTAAAAATAATAACATTACTCTGGTGGCATCAAACACTTCAGTTCATTACTTAACAACCAGCATATCTTAGCCATGTAAGAACTGCACTCAGAGGTGCTTGTGTAACCCCTGTGTGACTTAGCCAATATTTCATATGGCTGATCTGAACAAATGATTCTTTTCAGATTCCTAGTAGCATCAGTTTTAATGGCTGGGTCATTTTTAATTTTGTGCATGCGAGAGATTATCTTGCAAATCCCTCAGGATACAACTGACTGAGTTCAGACATACTGTATGTAAATGGTTTTGTAGCGAAAGGTCAGAGATCAAATAGAGCTGGGGGCTGAATTAATTTCCCTCTCTGGAGAAAATTATTCTAACAGGTCAAGAGTGAAGTCACTGGCTTCGCACAGATCTTCAGATGGAAGAAAGATTTTCTCCCTTCTCCTCATCCCTACTGTGGTCTTAGAAATTTGTCTGAAGTGCATTTGTTGTATTTGATGGTGCTGGAGCAGTGCATTTAGCAGCTAAACTCTCTTCCTTGTCCAGAGCATGGAGAGAGGCTTTATGAGCATATATTTGCATAGAAAAAAGTTTAAAAGGTAAAGGCAGGAGGGATTAGGGATGGCTGTTGTCATAGAATGCAACATGGGGTTGTCAGACCAACAGGTGGAAGATGGAAACATTTACTAGGAGCCTTATGTCAGTTGTTACCTTTTGTTGGCTTGGAATTCATAAAACAACTTTTGGAAATGAGAATACGTTTGTTAAACCATCATTATTTCCTATAGATTCCATGTGTTTACTTTTTAGAAAAAAACCTAAGTAATAGTTATTCCAGTAGCTTTGAAGGAGGGCATGTGTTCACATACAGCTGACCTGATGTCTGAGCCAGAGTAGTGAGCTTGCTTTTTCACAGTCACCAGCATAATGTTTCCTCCATAGTCTATTTTTGGAAGGGGTGGTGTGCTCATCATTCACAGGAAAGGTAACAGATTTAGCAATGCTTCTTTCCACCTCCTACACACCATCTATGAGATGGAGTTTTTAAGTCTTAGCTGTCTCTGCAGATTTTTCCCTGAGCTACATTTCGGATGTACGCTTTATAACGCGGCTGGTTGGACTGCTGTAAATGCCAGATGTTGTGGAAACTGAGAAATAGGGGAGGCTGGGAAAAGTAATGAAACCAATTTAAAAAGCAAAGCTTAGACCTTGCTTTGGAATCTATTTGGAGTAACGTAAACATCTTGATGACAGTTAAGATGAGTAGTGGTAGATTTGTTTTTAATTATTTTCTCAGCCTCTGTGTTCCTTAGCGTTTCTGTATGCCTCTAGATTGTGTGTGGTATGTTATGGGAAGGGAAGCAACTAAGCAGAAGCCTTTGCAAGCCTCCTGAAGGAGAATCTTTCAGACTTGGGAATTCATCCTGGCATTCAGGCTACATGAAGAGAAGGTGGAGAACTTTTGGTTGTACTTGAAATAAAATGGATGATCGGTAGCTCGTCAAGGTGCCAAGTTAACATGTTCTACAGAGACTTAAGGACATTCAAGTACTTCAAGTTTTCCCTGTTCATCTTGGGTTTAGAGTTGGCCTAAGAAAAGGGTGACTGATTTGACCGAGGCAGATGGTGAACCCAAACTTTGTCTACATCCTCTAGTTGGCAAAAGTCTGTTTGTGGAATCAAAGCCGATGGGGGGGATGAGCTGGGTTCAGGAGGGATGAAAAGACTGGGTAGGAGATGTTTAATGATTGGGGAATGAGTGGGGGAAGGAAAGAGTGGCCAAATAAGAGAGAAGATAGTTCCCTCCTTGCATTCAAGCACCATAGGGGCAACCTCTTAATCCTGTTTCCTTGGGGTATGGGATGCTGGCACAGAACTCCCTCTCCAGAAATCTGTTTCTGCTGCTGGGAACATGGCAGAAGGACTCAGGCTGTGATATGGGATGTGCAATGGATTCTACCTTTCTCTTATACCCAGCAGCTTTTGCCAGCAAAATAGTGGCTTGGAAATCTAGCTGCCCTGGAATTCAGATATTTAAGCCTGTTGTTTTGCCTTTTTGGTAGACATTGGTAGTCAACATGAATCCTGTGGGAAGAAGAAATTGCATTTCAGATTTTTTTGTAACTGCTCTGCATCAGTCCTAATGTTGGTCCCTTTGATAATTGCGGAAACTTATTTGTAGCAGAACTTGATGAGGGCTGACTGCTTTTGAATATCTATCCCAGCACTTAAAATTTGAGCAGTTTGGAAAAGCAGGGCTTTTGAGTGATTGTTTTACAGGGACATAGATTCAGTTAAGATTTCAAATGATCTGAAAGGACTTGTGCAGGGTCCGTCATGTCGTGTCCTCCTCTTCTGCTTTCATGTTCACCCTTCAATGCCTGAGGCATATTTTGAGCTCCGTGCAAACCATCACATCACCCCATATGTTCCTAGACTGTGTGCTGACATCTCACTAGCTCACATAATTATTACCCCTTGCCCCAAGGAGAAAGAAACTTAACTGACCAGATTCTGAGGATCTTGGATTCAGATGGGTTTGTATGCATGAAAAAAGGACAAAAGGAATTTTCAAAGATTATTAAGTTTAAGAAAAATCTTCAGCCATGTGCTTTGTGTTTGTTTGCCCAAGCTTAAAATAAAATCAGAATACCTTCTAAATTTTCCAGTGAGTTAAAATCTGTTCTTACTGGGTCTTAGGTCCATCTGTCCTGCAAGCACTCTTGTGTCCTGTGGAGGAGCCCTATCCTTTCAGTTTCCATAGGGTGGACCATGTTTGACCAGCTATTTCATCAGTCCAGTACAACATCGTATTGCTCTATCACAGGATCTATATCAAGAATGGAATGACTTGGGTTGGAAGGGCCCTTAAAGATCATCTGCTTCCAACCCCTCTGCTTTGGGCATTATCCAATTCCCCTGCCGTTGTCTTCCCTGCTCCTTTGTCATGATCTCTGCAGCTGTCCCATGGAAGTAAAGATGACTGCCTTGTATTGATAGACACCAATCTCCCCTTTGCCAGGATGGCAGGGGGAGTAACTGTCCGTCATTGGGACCGATACTGACACTCGAGGGAAATGCTGACTGTTTCAACAAAGAATTTATGCAGAATGTTTGGTTTGTTGTGTGCATTCCATGGTTGTAATCACTTCCTGCCTCTGACCTCCCAGGTAGACTGGTGGGAGATAAGAACTGGATTAGTGCTTTCCTGCTTTTCTTACAAATCATCAATGTACAATTCAAGGTAGGCTTTTTATTACCCTAAGGCTCAGCTTCATTTTTGTAAATCTGTCAAAGGTTACCTTGCTTGCCCATGTGTAAACAGGTACAGGACTTTTATCCACAGTAACTATGCAGGAGAAATTGAATATGTAGTTTGGCTAGATACATCTTTATTAGAATATAGCGATGATCCAGGAGATGTAAAAGCTCAAGTTGAGTTTTAGGGCTTTCTTTACGTTTAGTTGAATGTATCTGGCATTCAGAGAGAGAAACAAACCTGTCATAGCGTTTACCAGACATTTTTCAGAAGGAAGAAAACTTGAAATCATTTGTATTTTTCTGTTTTGACGTGAACTGTCGACTACTTGGGAAAAACATTTCAGTGTAGCTGTTAAAATGATGATTGTGTTTCAAGCTACTGTATGCAGCATATTTATGAAGAGCTTTTGTGTTACAGTATCTCATCTGTTATGTCCCATATTGTAAGACCATCATGTAATTTCTGATTGTGATATCTGAGATGCACTGGATTGTTTGGGGTTTTTAAAATCTCTTCTGGAGGAGAGGCAGGAATTTGGCTGGCTCATTCCCAGACATTGTGGCTTGAACTATCTGTTGGTCACTCTTTGTTAGAAGAACACACACTGCTTTCACAAAGTGTCATTCTGCATGTGGCCAGCATTAGAGACTGATTTGAGAAGTGGGGGCAAAGAAGTGCAGAAATATAAGTTGTCTTTGCCCCAAGAGGAACCATCCTCCTAACAATGGGGCATTGCATGAAGTTCCTTCCCTCACTTGTTTTGGATGAGTAGCTAACAGAAGCTTGCAAGGGCTGCTAGTAGGATCCAAGCTATGCAAGGAGTAAGGGAGATGGACCAAGAAGCTCCTGTTTTGGCTGATGACTTCATCTGTCTCTTTCAAGAAGCACAGCTTGCTTCACTTCCAAAATCAAAGGACAGGGGACCAGAGGTGCAACACTTGCATGCTCTGTGGACTAGCATTGGAAAGACTCGGGATGGGCATGAGAATCATTCACTGAAAAAACATGCTCATGCTTGAGTGCGTGATTCTTATGATTGTCTTTTTTCAAGAGTGCTAAACAGGCCTACATGCTTTAATATATCAATATTAAAACTAAAGTTGCATCAAGGGTAAGACTCTTCTATTCTTCAGCCACCAAACAGTGCTTTGGTGAGCAGGTAAACAGAACTGCCATCACTGGGGCTGCTCAAGAATGTGGGAAAGTGTCAGTGTTTGACAGGTGATTGCAGGAGAAACAAGCAGAAGTGAATGGGCATATTGATAACATAAAATAATCTAAAGTACATACACGTGTATAAAACCGGTGAGGTAGAACTATAGCATATTTTAACAATGCTAGCACATCATTTTGTAGTTGCTCTGATTAACAGTAGGCTTTCTCAGTCAGGTCTCTAAGTGTACTGGCTACAAGGAGTGCATAGTTTCATTAAGTAAAGTCAGCCCTTGGGGTATTGCTATATCTGGGCTTTTTTGAACTCTGCATTTGAAGAGTTGTGACTTGTTTCTGCTTATCTTTTACTGTTGGAGCAGTGCATGCTGCAGCAGTCCAATTTTTGTTCGTAATCTCAACCATCGTCTGGTAAAGTTGTACATGAGAGATAAATTATAGTAATTGTCCTTGACAAAACAAAAAATCAAAACCCTGAGAGTTTTGCCACCAGGCATTATTGAGTCGTGATTAAATAAGTCTCTAGAGCATGGAAGTAAATGGGGTGTGTAATTTTTCTGGCTTTAAAATGTGACATGAAAATGTTTTGTTCTTTGTTGTTCCTTGTATTTTTCTTTCATAGCATCTGGAGTGTTGTCTTCTCTATTGTGGGAGACAGTGTTAGTCATCTGGGCAGCTGCTCTTCCAGAGGCATCAAGCAGTAGGTGGATAATATCCAAATAGTACAGAGCAGTAAATATTATCATAGTCTTACCATGCAAAATGGTTTTGGGGTCTGTTAAATTCATCCCTTGTTCCCATTTGATATGTCTTTGGCTGCATGAAGAAGGGCTATTATGAGCCTGTCAGCTGTCAGTTCTGTCTTGTACTCTTGATCAACCTGATATGTCTTCTAGATTGGCAAGGTTTTAAAGCAACTAGAATTGACTAAGAACAAGAGGGTAAGGCTGGTACACTGACAGCTGGTGGCAGTTAAATTTCCTTACTTCCTTTGACAGTAAGCTTTTATTTCACTGCTTGTTCAGCCACCTCAGCGTGGACTGCCACTCTTTGACAGCAAGTACAGCAAGTAAGGATGATCTTGTCAGTCAAACCTACTCAACAGAAAACTTGTTCTATTTACTTGGTGTTTGTTTTTGTGATTTTTATTTTGCCTTCTATTCAAGATTGTTCTGATCTTTGAGTACTTCATTATGCCATAGTTTTGTTTTTCAAGGCTGTGTAGACGGAACATCTGAGAATCTGAGATAATTTGACATGGCCATATTTTTTACTGAATACTTTATTCCACTTCTTGGTCATCAGTAGTAATTTAATTGGGATATTAGTAAAAAGTACAAATTCCAGGCAGCAGAATATTCTTGTCAGAGGGAAACTGCTTCTTCAGCTGTGAATATATAAAATAATGATCAGTCAAGCATTGCACAGAAGTGTTTTGCAATTTAAAAAAACAGCACAGATGTTAGCTGTGCTCTTGGACAGATCATCCACACTGTCATCTGTTTGCTTTCCTGAAGTACTATTGTATCTATATGCATTTAGTCTGTTGTGATGGCATATACTGCCTTTTAACTCCTTTTCCCTTCTGAAAGATCACTGTATTAACTCTGAGGTAAGTAGTAATAATTCAGAACTCTCCTGTCTTTTTTTTTTTTTTTCTGCTTTCCCTTCCATCTTTCCCAAGCCAAGCAGTTTGGTTCTTCGTTGCCTTAGACTCTGAAATACAGTGAGCTGTTGGAGTCTTCTTCATACTGCCAGAGAAACAGACAATTACTGCGAGGTGAGGCGAGTTTTTTATTTGATACGAGATAGCAATCACAAGGCTGGTGACCTTTGAGTTTTCAGTTACTTTATGAAGATTTGAATGGTAGAATAGCCTGTCTTCTAGCCCTTGTCCTTCATGTCCATCACTAGAAAACCAGATGTTTAGGTGGAAATGGAACAGAGGGAATTTTGTGGCTCCTGTGGAGTTTATATTATTTGAAATTTTTTCAGTCTTATTACTGGTAATCAAGGATGGAGATGTGTTAACAACAGGGGGGCATTTCAGAGGAGTAGACGTGCAGCTGTTGAAATATCTGTGACATGTGGAATTTCGCATCAAAGTAATTACACCTTTAATTTCAGGGAAAGAATTTTGCCTTCTTTGTTTTTACCATACCTTCTAGTGCATACTAATCTTTTCCTCCTTGTGATCTGAGTCTTATCTTAATACTTGGGCTGTGTTTGAGGTGTTCCGTACCAGGACACATAGGAAGTAGCATGAGATGTGACAGCAGTCCCGTTCTGTGCATGTTTTTCTCAACAATCTTTCTTCTGTGTCACATTATTGAGACAGGATTGGCTCAAGTGCCACATATAAATGTCTATTTCTGTTTGGGAAAAGAGATGGGAAACTGAATTGAGTGTTCGGTGGCAGTTAGTATTTAAAGATACAGTTAAAAAGTACATATTCAGACCACCTGAACAGGCATCAGTCCAGACGTGATAGATACAGGTGCTGCAGAAATAACTGCATTTGCATGGCCCTACTCCATTTTAAAAGATGGTGAGCCTGTGAGTCCTAGTCAGTCTCTCAGCATTATGTTCGTTACCTTTGATTCCAATCCTTGTGGAGAGTAAATCACTTCACCTCTTACATGGCTGGGGGAGGAGGATGCCTTGGGCCTTAGTGGGTTGCACTGAAGAGGAACACACGCAGACCAGCGTTGGCCTGAAGCTGCTGTGTTGATACTTTTCTTTCTGTACTTCTGCTCATGGAGCAGACCCACAAAAAGCATGTTCCCAAATCACAGGGGTTGTCCTCGAAGCAGCCACAGTGCGTTCCTCACACGCAGTCTGAGCTGTAAGTAGAACACAATATGTTTTTTAGTAATCCTTGGGTGAAGACCCCTGTAATGGTTGTCTGAAGTCACACTGTATCCAAAAGAATGTAGTTTGGATGGGCGGGGTGGAATACACCTCTCAAGGCTTTGCAGCTATACAAGCTTTGTTGCTTTGGGATTTACTTGTGTTTTATCCAGGGAAAAAAAAGTGACAGAAATGTAGCTCACTAGAACAGGATCCTGAAACATCCGAGCTGACAAAAATCATTAGTCCTTACCCTCTGAAAAGCATGGGGATTATTTCAGAGAACTTAAAAGCAAATGTCACTTTTAATCTTCGGAACAGATGCTTCTACTCTGTTGGAAATGCAAGGCAGGAAGCTTGGATTTCTCTTGCTGTTTGAGAAGTAGAAGAATATAAGGTACATTAATTAGTCCTATTAGTACTGTTGATGTCAGAGTTACAAACCTGAATTGGTCAATTGTCTGCCAAATACAGACTTGTAAGCACAAGCTCGCTACCATAGTATTGATTTAGGCACCTAAAGGTAACGTTTAAATGGTTTATTGGAACATCAACTGTAACTATTTACTGGTTACTGTACAGCAGCCCTCCTAAAGCATTTTAGAAACTGTGCTGTCTACAGTTTCTGAACACTGAAAGAAATCTTAATGCTATCTGTCTAGTCAGGTACAGCCCAACTTGGATGAATTGCTTGTCCTCTTGAATTTAAACTGATTAAATTTTTAATTGGATGATGACTTTCTTTAGCTTTTTTAGGATAAAGTTTTATAGTAACAGGGAACACAGTTTGGTAGCATCTCTATGAACAATATTTTTATTTAAAAGCTTCTAATCCAAAGGCAAGGGGCAGTTGCACAGAGCAGCATAAAATTCAAATGTGACATTGAGCTGAGTTGATCAGACGCAGAGCTGCATCTTTTGATATTGCTGCTTCAGTGTTCAGCATTGGGCCAGATTTGCAATGTAGATTTAAGTTGTTCATCGTGCTTCTTGAAATTACAACCATTGCTGAAATGTTTGAAGTTTCTTACGGTCTTATTATTTTGTTGATTTTTGTAAGGAAAAGAAAATGTGCATTAGATGTCTTAGTTCTTTTGTTTATGAATGCATTGGATACAAGAACCTGAGAAGAGTTATAAACACTGGTGTGGCATGCGAATCCCGTCTTGAAGATAGGGGAAATTCATGCCATGGTTTCACTCTTCTCTTGTCAGGAGGGATTTTTTAATTGAGGGACTTCCTAACTCAGAGGTGCCAGTACATGGTAAGAAAAGTGCTGTGTTTCCCTGTGATACCTCTCAACTTGTCGAGCAGTTATTTGAATCCATGTAACCCTCTGCAGCCAGTGTCCCACTTGAAGATTTTTATGTGGCACTGGTGATTATATTTGATGTCCTTTAGTTTTCATCTGTGAAGACAGTCTGATCTATCATTCTTTATCTCTGTGCTGTTTAGCAGGCAAAGGTCAAGTTGATGATCAAAGAAATATCAAATCTGAGCTCTTTGAGATGGTCTTCATCCTGATATTTTTTGAAGTTAACTGAGTTTCTATTTGCACTTCTTGAAAAATATGCACTTTGCAATAAAATGGGAAAGAAGGGGAAATCCTACATTTTTATGTAACTTAGTGATCCAGTAGAGCTGCGGTTTTCGTCTTAGACTGTATATTCTTTTTTTTCCTCCTCAGTTTCTTATAATCAATCTTCCAGTCTTGGTAGTCTGGTAGCCATCTTTTTCCTGTAGTATTTTCTAATACTTATTTCAAAACTTTGTTATGCAGAAATTTTAGCCATTGTATCCATAAATGATGTGTGAACAGATTTCAATTTCCATTAATTTGTCCATTACTCAAAATTATTTGTCTGTTTCAGCCTATTAGTTGCTCTGTTTGCTGTTTGCGGTTTGTTATTTGCATTGTGCATTTGGTCACTGATTGCACAGAGTGTTCTTGCTCTCGGATAGAAAGTCCTCCGGGCTCACAAAGCCTTTTTGAAGGAACTGTGCAAATACATTACTGCATGCATATTTGCAGTGGCTTCTCATATGTATGATAATAGAATGTAAATAAAAGGAATGGTGAATGCCGTTGAAATGGTTACAAGAATTGCGATTGTATGAGTGTTCTCGAATATTTTGTAATGGTTTAGTGTGACTGCAGCTTCTCGTGGATACTTTTTAAAATAGGCATTGTAAAGACAGTGTCTTCAAGTTGTGGGTATTAGGGGCTTTAACTGGGTGTTGGTTTTGCAGCAAGACTTACTGAGTTAGTTAATTTTGCTGACCTTCAGACTGTTGTTCTTAGTTTTCTGACTAACAGCCGGAAGTGAAGGCGAGATGTGGCATCTCCGAGCTGTCATCTGGATATTTCTGGGATTTTACACATGTATGTAACAGTTACACTTGGCTCACATTTTCAAAATTTCCTGCTACAAATAGTTGTGGGGGTTTTTTTAAGTGAAATTTTAAGCTTGTGAACAAATTATTTCTGGGATGAATTTTGGGAGTTTTATGCCTGAGATTCAGTTTTTAGATTTTTGTGTTCCTGTTCTGCTGCCAGTAATCAGAATTTCTTCCACTTCATTACCACTTCTAAATCTGTGAGTGGTACGCTGTCTTTTCTATCACAGATCTTTTAAGGAAGATATTTTAAAAAAATCCTTTTAGTAACTGATGAGACACCTTCCTTCAAACTGAAATGCTGTCATTTATTGTTATTCTTTCTTTACAGCTTAAATTCAAAAGGCCTTGTTTTTTATTCAAATCAATTTGAATTAAATTTTAAATTAAGATTTTTGAGCTACAACACCAGCTGCCTGGTTAAAATCTAACTAGATCAATTGCACTGTCTACCCTTAATCCCCTAATTTTGTGATTCTTTGCAAAAGAAGCAATCTGTCTGGCAAGATTTGCTCTGGTGTTTTATTGCCTATGCTTCTGTTTCCATCCAAGAGCAGGATTTTCAGCTGTGTGTGGTTGTTGGCCATTGCAGTTGGTGGGAGAGTTACTGATTTTCTCTGTGAGAGCAGCTTTAGTGCCTCTGGTGCAGTTCCCAAATCCCCACCCAGACTGGTGGCTTTTTGTTCATGAAGTCCCAGTGGTTGTCACTTGACTTTCATCAATGCTCATTTTGGACCACCTAAAGATATGGTCAAGTATTTGATAGAAAATTTGGTCAGAAGGTAACCAGACTTTCAAAAAGTCTAAGGTATTTCACTTCTAGGGGTTTGGGATTTTTTTACTTTGTGTAGGCTTGTACTGGTTATTTTATTCCTTCCTCCATAACAACTGGAGGGAAGGTTTCCTTCAAACGGGATGCTCTTACTCTGTCTCTAAGGCTGTGGAAGAGAAACAATGTTTGCATGAGAAAGTGGAATAACATACACATTCTAGCTTTTTAATAATACAATTCTCTCCCATCAGCCTCTGCTTTCTGTGCAATGGGGGCCTATTTTTGGTAGCAGAGAAGCAATTCAGTGAAGGTTTATTTGCAGATAACTCTGCAATTTAGACTATTTCCCTGTAAAAGAAACTTAAATTGCTGGTTGTCCTGTTAAAAAGCACCAACTAATTACTTTATTTCCTTCTCAGCAGCGATGAAATAGATGATACCATTTTAGCATTAAAAATTAGGTCACTGTCCAAGGCAATTGTTGAGTGACCCACAATTAGGATTCTAACTTCAGGGTGTCTAATTTGAGATTAATAAGAAGTGTCCTGAAGTGCTTCCAGTTGGGCTCCTCAGTGTTACTAATTCTGAACCACTCTTAAATTAATGCAGCCTTGGCCAAAATGTCCAACAATAAAATTCCTCGAGTTGGTGATTAAAACCCCACACTCCACCCAAATGCGTGCCATAAATAAGTGACATACTCCTACCACAACGAAATTAGTTGAGGAGAAAAAAGACTCATGGTAGAACTTGTAAATGTCATCTTTGTTAGCATGGGACATGTAGGAGCCTTTTCTAAGAAGGAGGATTCAGTGCTCTGTGAATAGATGAGTACAGTTTGTTAAGGCTCGTGAATAACATAGTAAATCTCAGTGTCTTGCGTTATGCAATATGATGTTGGGAACGCTATTTCTCACCACTTCATTTGTACGACATACTGTTCTGCCAGCTACAACGCAGCACTGAAATTAGTGCTCCTTTGGGGAAAAGGAAATAAGGTCACTGGTTTCATTTGTTCGGGACTCTGAGAAAGATGAGATTGTGTTGTGCTCCAAACGAATGTGGTACAGAGCTTGGAGACTCCAAGCGCATAACAGTGTGAGCACAAATGAGGGCAGGTCAGACAGAAACCCTGCTCACTGTGGCCCTAGTGAGAGAATACTGAGATGGCGTCTCCCCCATTTCTGGTGTTACCCTAGCTCAGAAGTGGGGAGTTGGAAACCACCATGGACTGTTAGCTTTTAGTTAAAAGGAATGTTCTTTTAGATAAGATAAACTTCTTAGCCCGACCCTTCAGTTTTAAATACTAATGGTTTTACCACCACAGAGTGACTGAAAGAAAGCAAGGAATATAAAAATTGAGATTTTTCTAAAGGCTGTAGTTGTAGCCACTAGGGCAGAAGGAATGATCTCTATTTTGGAAGTTGAGTTGTGCTTTTCACTATGTTGGCTTAATAACTTCCCTTACAATTGCTTAGAGTTCAGCATCTTTTGTGTTTCAATTAACTTATTCCCTGTTAAAATACAATTTGATACATAATTCTTTATTATGGTTCTTGGTGATTTTTTTGAATGACTTGAAAAACTTTAAGGGTTCTGGCTCAAAAAGAATCAAGACAAACTGAGGTCTTGAACAGGGGTAGCAGGGAAATAAAAATTGGCTACGATGTGTGTCAAAAATCTCTTCTGCCAACATTCTAGTGATGAGTTATGCCTCCTGCTGGAAACTGTAAGAGGAATCACTGCACCACTAAAACTGGGGACTGCATGTTCTGCCAGCATAACCCTACTGTGAACAACCTGACCTCAGCATCAGCTGCCTGGTGAAGCCTGGCCCAAGAGCTTTGTTTTTGTGTCATGGCCACCAAATGTCCCAAGGACGAACATGCAAATCACAGGTGATATGTTTAGCTAGACCTTGAGGACTTAACTCCAGATTTTCCTGCAGGAACAGAAAATAAATCCACATAGTCATTTGAGCAGAAGAGAAGCCACTGTTGTTGCATGCTCTCCACCTTAATTTTTCTTCTTCTAAGGGCGATGAACAGAGGTGCCAGGATTACAGAAAGAATGATAGGTAGTGTAGTTCCTGCAAGCATTTGGTGGGCTATTTTTCTCTGGTTGAAAGCATGGGAGCTGAATGAGTATCAGAGTTTGTAAATCTCGCTAAGTAACGAAGGATTGTGGCTAAGGTAATGATGGGAGCTGCGTGACTGGCAAAACAATCTGCATTTTTCCGAAGAACAGCATGTGAAAATAATACAAAAACAAAAACATTAGTTCAACAAACAAAAAAATTAAGAGCCGTGTCAGCATAAAAAGTGATCAGCAAAGATCTGGCAGGGTATCCAATGTGGAGAATGTGGCTGAAAAAAAATTTAAGGCTTCCTTTTTCTTCAGGAACAATAGGAGTGTTGGCCAAAAAAAGAAAAAAAAAGAATATTCACCCTGAACCACATTATTTGGGTGATACACAAAGTTTCATATGGCTCCCACTGAAAACCCATTTAAATGAGGAAAAATTCTTTCTGTACATAAGATTCATGCCCCTTTTCCCTGCTGAGGATTGGGAGAGAGCTGTGTGTGAAGTACATGCGGGAGGGTTTTCTTCATAGAAGATGGAGTACAAAGGACAATTTTTTATAGGGTGAAGCTGGGGAAGATAGGATATGTGAAGGCTTTGTCAATGCCTCTTTAGCTGAGCTGGAGTGTAGTTATGAAGCTGGTGAATTTTGGGTGTGTAATCATTAGCAATTAGATGTTCTGTCCTTGGAAACAAGCAGAGGCACAGACAATAATGCAGGATAACTTGCCTGATGGGAGACAAGCACGTAGTCAAGAGAAGCTCCACAAAAATATGGGAAGTGACATTTGCAGCTGGTGACCCCATAGTGAACTCTGTGCATCCTCACAGATGTCAAAAGAAAATCAGAAATTAATATATTGTGTTGTAATGTAAAAAAACAAGTAATTTCCATGAATTGTTGTTCTGGTGGAAATGGGGGACGGTAATATTCACTTAAGGATTTAGTGCAGGAAGCAGAGAAGAAAATTCAAGGTTGGATGGATCAAGTGAAGCTTTTTCCAGGTTCTTTCAGTACCAGTTGTAAATGAAATGGCTGATAGTGAACCCAAGCTGCTTCTGTAACAAAAAGGATCACTGAAACAACTTTCATGAAGGTAAGATAACTTAAGGGCACGTTGCTAGGCAAAATTAATTTTTAACTCCAGAGCTTAAAATGCCTGAGATGCACTTTGAGCTACTTTGAAATTTAGATCCATGGATGGAGGCTGCTGGAGAAGTAGGAGGAACGGTTCTGGTCTATCATAAACTGGCTGCAGCTTTGCATTTAATCACTGAGGATTTAATAAGTCTGTTTCCCTACCTGCAGAGCTTGAAGAATGTTTCTGCCTTATCTGTGTAAAGTATAAGGGCTTGGCATGCTGTGCTCAGCAAAAGGAAGACTTCTGCAGAGGTGAACATCAGCACAGTGTTTAGTAAAGCCTTCAGGAGGCTAAAATTCATGGATGTGGCTGAGAAGTGTATAGACTTTGTTTGATCACACTTTAACTCCATGGCAGACCTTGAGCACCACTCCTCCCAGAAGTCATCCCTGTGCAAGACAAGTTAGCCCTGGGTATTTTGTGCTGGGGGATCTATTGGCCAGAAGGTGATTAAGTAGAGTTCCCCAGTAACTGGAACTCACAGGTAACATAATGGTAACATTAGGGAAAAGGGAAAAATTAAAAATTGAAGCATTACATGGAAGTGCTGGGAAGAGGGATTGAATGTAAGAAAGTGTCTGAAGCTGTCTTACTAGCTTTGGGGTTTTGCTTTTATTTATTTCTTTATGGTTTTGAATAGTTGAGAGATCCCTTTCCTCACTTAATTCGCCTATTTCCCATCAGAATCTCTGTAGAAACAGGGTGATCAAAACCAAGGACTAACAGTTTCATCAAACCTTCTGTGAGACATTTCCTTTCATTATACTGTGATAGTTGGATTAGTAAGGATAGCTTTTGCTAGTTCATTCCTTTTTTCATCTTGTTTTAACCCAGTAATATCTTAAGAGAATATTTCCTATGCTATTTAAGCATTTTGTTTACATGTGATCTTTTCTTTGATTTTATGCTAAACTCTTAGATGCCAAATAGCATAAATAGAACTATTTTCTGTATTTAATTACATAATTGTTTTAATGAAAGAAAAGAAATATACATCTGTAAACTTGTGTCAGGATAAATTTCTTCTAAAAAGATATTATTTTGCAATTGATAGGAGAAGAACCTTCTTCGTACAGGTGTTTCTGGGAAATGGCTGTGTAGGATCCCTAATTATTCCTACTTCACAGGCGACAAGACATTTGACTTTTCCAGTCAGGAAAATTACTTCAAAGAGAGAGGACCATACGTTTTTGCCTGCGGCAGGGACTCATTCTTGATTTTCCTGGCAGTTCTTCTGTAGCTATTTGTTGGTGGTTTGTAGACTCTGCTTACATGGTTACTCTTAAAAACCACTTCCTCTGCTCCTCCTCACTGTCCACCACATATCCTCTCCCTCCTTAGGACCAAGGCTGTCATTTCCCCAGGGTTTACCACAGGGTAATTGAAGGATTGCAAATGTGGAGAAAGATTTTGCTACTGGCCTTTTCTTCAGCTGCTGTATGTCTGCTTCCTGAAATTATGATGCTTTCTAATATCACTGCTGTTTCCTAACTGCTTTCACCTGCACTAACATACAAGTTAAGAATTCTGGTAAAGCTAGACAAGTTCATATGATGCAGATAACTTGTTTAAGGCTAACAGCATCGTATTTTGCTTTTTATTATAATTTCTAAGCATCCAAGACTGTTAAGCCTACAACACGAATGACAGCTCTAGTCTTTAGAAACTTTCAAACACATGGTTCAATCCAAAACTGACTAAGTTTTTGGCAGCAGTGGCACTGACTTTGGATCTGAGCCTTTTGCTTGATGCCAAGCATGTCAGCTCTATATGGTTTTGATCAGGTAAAATATAAACTTGGAAATGTGACAATATAAGAGATGTTTGTTTTCTTCTTGGAACACTGTTGCAGTTTGGAAGCTGACTAATTAGTTCAGAGATGCCTTCTAGACGTGTATTGGTGACCATTGTTAATGGCAGCTGCTGAATGCTGCCCAGGTGGTTGTTGGATCTGATTTGTAGTAGCTTAAAAAGATGGATTCCTGCATGTGTGGATGTCTGTCCACTTCCCCCCAACAGCTCTACTGGCAGTAGTGGCCAGAGATCAACCAAGCAGATCATCTTGTGATCTCTCCTCTTTCTTCTCCTTCTTAAAACTAATGTCTAAAAGCCAAGCATCATTTAAATGATTGATTTAGATGATCTGCATTGACAGATACACAAATAAAAATTAGGACTGGTTTTCTGAAAGGATGAACTTAAGAGGATATTCTTTCAGAAATAGGTTTCGGAAATGTTTTGAATATTCAACCACCCTCTGATAATTCATCCGAAAGAGCTCCCTACAGGCAACTTACAATTTCTTGTCTCCACTGGCAGAGTTACTTGCAGTGGATAAACTATGATACACATGGTCCAATGCTTAAGCAGTTTTGCTTTACTGTGCAGTTAAATTATATTGCTAAATATAATATAACCTGTAATGTTTCAAATTTTCTTTCTACTATTTTACACATTCTACCTGTGCTTTCTTAATCTAGTGTAATATAATAAGGAACTTGTGGGTTGGGTGCTCTAAGTATTGTTTGACATATCAAATAAATGTTTTAATTCTAGTGCCGCTCTTCTATCAATTTCTGTATTTCCTACGGTGAAGAAACATATCTTGGTCTACATGGCTCTCAGGAAACCTCTGTGCACAAAACCGTGTATTGGAAATGACAACAGAAAGAAGTTGTAACTTGCAAAATAGACTGAGGCTTGCTGCTTGTGCAGCAGGAAAGCAAAAAACTCATTAAGTAGTTAATGAGCTCAGTATTTTTTAATGTGGGGGAGAAATGGCTTTGTTTTGTTGAGGCTGGAAGGAGAGAGGGAGGTGAGTTTGTAAGAAATATTGAAATGTTCTGAAATCCTGCTTTTCCCCTCTTTCTTGGCAGGGGCGGGGGGGAAGCTGTAAAAGTAAGAAAATTACTAACTTTGCTATTTCATACTGGAAAATATAGATGGGAAAAGGCATGAAACTTTGAAAAATACCTCACACAAATCACAGTGCCAGAAAGACCAGGACTTGATGGTGTAAAGGACCAAGTGTGTGCTTGGGTTCATTCTTCTCTGCGGGCACCTGAAGTCAAGTGTGTGTGTGCGAAAGTCCTCAGTGGGATTTGGATGCCAGGGTGCTGTCATTAAATGAAGTTGGCCTGGTGGGTACTGTCAGTTTACTCTTTCTTGTGGAAGCCCCGGTGCTTGGGTGGAGTGAGGGTTGTAGGGATCAGGGCAGCATCACATTGCTTCAAGTCTCCTTGTGCCAGCTACCTCAGCTTGAGCATATTTCTTCATTAACACCCATGGCATTAAAATAGTTTCTAACCTGAGGGCAAGTACTCTGTTTTCTGGCTGTGATAGATGCTGTTGGTGGTACAGGTCTCTCATGAGTCAGACGTGAGTCACAGAGCCTCCTGCAGAGATGCAGCCTGTAACATGCGTGCGGAGAACAGAACGCTTTTGCCTAGTGCAGCCCCTGCTTCCCAGTTCAAACAGGAGGAGCAGGATGATGGAGTTAAAAACTTTGGATCTTGCTAAATGCCAAGGATGAGGCTGAGGTTTTGGTTGGCTCCTGTGCTAGGGATGTGATGGGAAGAGAGCAGGGCATAATGGATGTGTTTCCCAGGTGCTGGCTGCATACAAAGGGACCCAAATCATTTGGGTCCCAGCTCAGCTGTGTGTGGAGTCGTTGAAAAACACCTGTGAACAGCATTCCCTGGGCTGCCCTACTCCACCTGCCAGCCAAGGTATGCTGCTGCCTTTCCAGTGCCTACAGCAACTTGTCATGAGCTGCACCCTGGTGTCAGCAGGCAGTGGCAGTGACATACTTTGTGTTTCAGAATAGCAAAAATTTTCTTTGCTTTATATAAAAATAAAAGCTGTGAGAAGCAGCTGAGTAAGATGTAATCCTGGTAGTGTAAAGTTGGCAAGAGAGGCAGAGGCTGCACTTGTTCTCCTGGACACTCAGTGAGGAGAGAACGAGACTATAATCAATATGGGGCTCAGTGTCTGAGTATTGCCTGGCTTCCAAAGGCACAGAGTTCAGTTGACTTCTCTGTCATGAGCTATGCCTGTGTAAAAATGTGGCATGCAACAGGATTTTTCAGGTATTCTATGGTCATAGTTAAAAGCAGGTTTTTGAGAGACTCAGTGTGCTACCCTGGGTTTTAAGTGTGGTTATCCTTTTAGTACCCCTGTGGAAGCTGAGCTACTCTGAAAGATAGTCCCTGGAGTATACTTAATATCATAACAAATTTTAGCAGTTTAATTCTATCTAAATAGTTTTAACTTGCTTTTCTGAGCTGCCGAATTGCACTAGTTTTCTCAGGCATCAAGAGTACTGGATTTTTTTTTTAGTTTATTTTAAATAAACTGCTATTGTATAACTTTGATTATGAGAGCTGAGAGCATAAGAAAAACACCCAATATCATGAGGAGAGTGACTAATGTTGGCAACACTGGTGATGCTGATAGACATTAGAAGATAAAAGAGAGCAGATGGTGTTTCATGATTTTTTGAGTGCTTTGCTTATCTTTGCATCTCTAATGTAGTCCTTTGAAGAACATTACCTGAATTTAAACCTTCTCCTTCTCTCAAAGAAAAAAAAATAAGTGAGAATAATCATAATGTTTTCAAAGCAGAGATGCTCTTATGGTCACATCTGGTACCTAGAGTGCCTCTGCACGTGTGCAAACGTTTACACTTGGAAGGCACTGCTTTGTATCAGCAGTGTGCATTTTATTTTTGACTTTTCTCTCGAAAGCTTCCCAAAGAAAACAGAAATCACAAGTAAACATGGCATGCCCTTGACTTCAAAACCATGGCAATCCTCTGGGCTTATTTTGCTTTGTAGCAGTGCAAAGAACATCACACGTCCAGGTGAGCCTCAGGAAGCAGTCTGGGAAATGCAGAGGTTGGCCAGGGAAGGGACTGGGAGCTGGTTCCTGCTGTGCAGTTCGTAAAGATCAAGCATCAGAGGGCCTTCTTTTCCGCTTGCACACTTTACAAACTTTGAAATAGGTTCTTTCTCAGCAGTTATGTGGTCTTGGGACACAACAAGTAGCTACACAGTCTAATAATTGATGGGAAAGGACAGAAATGTTCTCAGAGAAGTTCTGGCACATCTATATTATTCCCAATCTGGCAAATGCAGAGTTAAATCTGTCACGGACTGCATGGAAAGCTTGAACAGATTCTGTGTGTATCATGGGAGGGTGTGATAGATGTCTAAAGAAAGATTATATTTAGAAGGTAGACAGATATTGGTAGAGCTCTCTGAGGAACTTCATACCAAATGTCAACAAAGCTTTTATAGTAAAAAAAAAAAAAAATTTGAGAAAGTTGTTCAGAATATGCTATACTGGAGAACTGCATTGCAAGAATTAGTGTGGGTATAGACATAACAAAGACAGACTGGTTTTATGATCCCGACATGTACTGCTAATACAGCAAAACTTTCCAGTGGAAACTTAGTCTGGAATTTCTGCAGAGTGAAAACTCAGCATTTTAGCAAGCTTGTATTCAGTGCAGGTAGCTCAGGGTATGGCTGCAGTACAGCTGAGTTACAGGTTCAGAGTTGCAGGTTCAGCTCTGGGGAGCCCGAGCCCCAGGGAAGAGGCCATGAAGTGCTGACCCTTTGCAGAACAAAAGGCACAGGGAGCTGTGGCCCAGCCAGGGGACCGGACACTCAGGGACAGGAGCATGATGATTCCAGACTTCCTGCCTTTAGACTGTGAGGGTGTAAAGGCCCAGGGGCTCCTTTGTTCTGACTCCCTCCTCAGAGGCACCAGCTTGAGCTGTAATTTTGTTATTATACCATGATTAAGGTATTAAAAGATGGAGAGATCTGAGACTGTGCTGTGGGAATCCTGGGGTCCAGCTGGTGAGGAAACCTGTTCTGACTGTGTGAGTGTGAGGGGTATAGCTATGAAGGGGCCTCAGTCACAGCTCAGGTGGTGTGAGAGTGTTGGACAGGGAAGTGTCCTTAACAAGCTCAGCAGCTGAAGTTAATTACTGTAAGTTCCCATGTAGAAAGACAACTTTTAATTGCTGTTGATTAAATATGGGCTTTTGAACAGTGTCAGATTGCCCTTCCGAAAGCAGTGTATTATGGGAGGAAATAAAAAGTAGTTTCATTTGAACTGGAAAGCTCCTTCAGTATTTTCATGAGTACTTACTGTGCTGGGACACTTAAACACCCACTGGATGGTTTACTGAGATTTCAAGTCTTTGAGTCAATTAAAATGTAGAGTTGAGGTGGTGAAGCCACAGCATTGATGTTCCCCAAGCTGGAGTGCTGAGTGGTGTTACAGGTTTGGCCAGATGTTCTTTTTAGTAGTTTTCAACTACTGGGCCAGCATGCTGGAGTTGCACTGACAATGAGTAGGGCTTGGAGCAAGTGAGGTAGTCCTTTGAGGATGTAGAGGAGAGAAGTTCCATCACTTCCAAAAGTCTAGCCCCTTGAACCAGGACATTTTCCCATGTAACAGGAGACCATTTTTTACAACAGGTCAGAGCTGACTGGGCTTGGACTGCTCTTACCCGAGGTGAAAAGCACAGTGAGATGAGGATGGTGAGGTCCTCACTGAGGGGCCATTCACCAGAGGAGCTGGGACTTTGAGGGGCAGCAACACACGGCTGCTGGATTTGCACTTAGTAATCCTAAAGTGCAAAATGAAAAAAAAAAAAAAAACCTAAAGCAGAAGGGGAAACAAAATGTATTTCAGGCAGAAAAGCAATGCTGCCTGAGACATGAGCTCAGCTGATCTGTAAGTGTTGTCAGCTGTGGGCTGCCCCTTGCTGCCACGAGCTCAGGTCTCAGTCTGTTGTCTTACAGCAAAGTGTATTGCTCATATGTAGCATGTCTAAAAGTAGGTTGTGTTCTGTGCCAGAAAGGTATTTATTTTAGGCAGGCAAGGAAAAGAAGGAATCAACACTTCCTTTAGGGTAGCTGCAGGCACTCGTCCTGTGGAAGGAAATTGAGTAGTATTTTCAAGATACAAGTACTGCCAAATTATCCACTTAGCCTGCTGCATCCAGTCTTTGTGGTATTATAAGCTTTTGTAGGTCCAGTTCCAGCCAGGGAAGAAGCTGTACCCTTGCTTTGTGGAGAGGGCTATACAGGAAGATTTGTGCCTTTGGCTTGAATGAAGCACGCCTCTTGAACTGAAGTTAACCAGCTACCTGGAAGTTGGTTCTCCAAAAGATACAAATAGTCTTGGTAGATGAGCAATCTGTCGTGACAGATAAGTGATCAATCATGGGGTCTAAAGTCAGTGAAACTGCTCTGGTATATACCTGCCAAATACATGGTTCTGGATAGATGCCCCGTATGTGGTATCCACTGTGTGTTTTATGAAAGTGATGTGTCAAGGAGTGGTACAGCCTTGATGTAGTGCTTACATATCTCTCAAGTTTCTGGTACAAATCCAGTGTGTCTGGACTCTAAACTCTGTGTCGAATGGTTCCCTTATCAGTGTGAGAAGTTATATGGGCGAGTTGTTCTTATAGTCCCTGTGGTGAAGCCTCTCACATTGTCTGCATGATTGACAGGTGCTTTGGCATTTTATAAGAGAAGAAATTGATGGGCTAACCGGTGGGTGGACATAAATTTACATCAGTTATAGGCTGTTAGTTTTTGCTAACAGCGCACTTTGCCCTGGTGTTTATTTGCGCAAAACCCATTTTAAGCTAGAGTAGGAAGCCATCTTACTTTGTAGTTAGCGTTGAAAAAGGTCATCTGTAAAATGGAACAAAATGAAGTTATTATGGAAATAATTAAGAAACAGTTAATTGAAATTCAAGGAGATGTAAAGAAGGAATTGTGAATGTAATGTAGTGTTGGCTGGGATGCAGGAGAAAGTGCCCACAGTCCATCAAAAGTCAGTGCTTCCTCCCCACAACCTACAGCTCTTCTCAGTGGCTTTCTCATTCTCATAACATACATAGAGCCTTTTTCAGAATATTTTGAGGGAATTTTTTTCTCTTCCCCTGCAGGATAAATCAATTTGCAGTAGGGTGCATTCATTTTTTACTCTAGGTTTCCATGCTGTTGAACAAGCTAGTCAGTGGTTTTTCTACAGGAAAGGTGAACTGGGCTGTGGTACAGGACTAGTTTTCTGTCTGAGCCTATCTCTGGGAATGCACCAGCAGTGACCTGCTGGCCACCCATGCAATTTAAAAATTACATTTCAAAAGCAGTTATTTTGTCTCATAACAAATGTCTGGGAATTAACCAACATTGGCTTGAAAAAACCGGATTCTGACCGTGGGGTATTTTCGATGAAGTTACGAAGTCCTTCCTGAAGTGCAGGGCCTGACCCACAAAATCCTTCCCTGTGTTTGTAATGCTGAAGCCTGAATTATTCATCGAGCAGGGACTCTGAGCAAACTGCAGAAGCCAGCACACTTCAGGTGATTAATGAAAAGTCTGAGCTGGTGCTTTACGATGAAGATGAGTCATTAATATAGCAGGCATGCTAACAGGCACGGGAGAGGTTTGTGTGGGAGGGTGCAGGAGCCATCTCTCCTTAGGCTGATAGCAGAGTTGAGCCAGAGCAACGGGGCTGGTTACAGCTCAGTGCTCCCTGGTGCTTAACTTCAGCTCCCAAGTTAGATGCATCACCTCATGGAGTGTGATTAATATTACCATGAAAACAATCACATGCGCTTCAGTGGGATTAACAGGTTCAAGTGCAGTAGGGTATTGGTGCCCTCGGGACCAAAGCCCTACACCTCTGGAGAGGGTAGTGGCAGTGCTGCCTTCAATGAGTTAAGTGTTTCCCCAGCCAATATTTGCAAGGCACTTAGCTTTGAAGGGGAACAGAGTAATTAAAATTTATTTTATAAGCCCCCAAGATGTACGTGTGTTCTCTGCATACAGATTATGTAGTTTGTGGGGTTCACAGCCCTATCTTCTGTCTGTTTATATTACTTCTGTCTTCTTTTTTCATTAGTTTAGAAGGCAGATCAATTTTTAATTGAAGGGATTTTTTTTTTCTTTGAGGCAAATGGTGATACATTGTATTCACATAAAGGAAGCAGTGTTAGATTTCAAACCAGTTAAACCATCAAGAAAGGAAAAAAAATCCTTTCTTCCTGACTGATAAATATTTAACAGGCCACTGAATGATCAAAGGTCCCTTTAGGATTTTAAAATGACAAGATAGGAACGAGTTTAAATTTCCTAACATTTGCATTTGTGACAGCAAGAATGTGAGAAGCAATGTCAAATGCTTGAAGTCCTCCCACTTGCGCAGTGATCACTGAGTCATTTTGCTGATAGAAGCCAATTCAGAATACTTTACCCCTTCTATAAATGTTGAACCAAACTCAGCTGGGAAATGGGAGCATCACCCACACAACACAAAGCACTAGAGCATTTTTTTCTCTGCACAGGATAGTCAGCGGCAGTATAAAAAAAATAAGTGCTGAAGGGATTCTGTTTCTGCAGTGAGTAGTCATTGGGGGAATGTTGTCTCCTAAGTTTGCTTTGACTTAAATCTTGGTTTCCACAGGGTTGTTGGAACTGGTGTTAAGAACACATTTCACTTGAATACTGTCTCTTTATATGTGAATCTTAATGCTCCTATTGCAGTGAGGGTACAGTAGAAGAGCTCGTTTGTCACTGATTTAATCTGGGAGATTACAGGTGGATACATGCTGAGTCTGTCTCGCTGGATTAAAGTGGTTTGCATCAAATTTCCAAGATGTCCTGCCTTGCCATATTAAGTAGTTTGGGGTTTTGGCACTTGAAGCACTTGGGATTTCTGAAGGTCATTCATGGTTTGCTACAGTGTTATGTTACTATTAAACCTATGTAAAAGCTTTGACTTCTGTGAAACTAACTACTTGCTGAAGTGTATGCTTGAAAATCTTTTGCTGAAGCGAATGAATGAATTAAATGAATTAAAACCATTAAATGTTTAAAATTAATTCAAGTAGAAGTAGATAAGCTTTTAAGCTTTCAGTAGTAATGTTATTCTAGGCTTCGCTTATCAGATTGCTTATATATATGTTGTGGTTTAAGTCCAGCTGGCAACTAAGTTCCATGCAGCCACGCAATATGGTTTACATTTGTTGTTGTTGCAAAGAATGTGTTGAACTTCTTTTCTGCAATAATCTATTCAGAAAAATGCTTCTGAATACTTGATGCACTAGTTATTCTTCTGTAAATAGCTTTTTGAGGGTGCTAGATGGTCTAGAGCGTATCTTGGCAGAAGTGACTTTAGGTAAAGGTAGCCCACTAAGCATCTACGCTTTGCATATTTATGTTTGAAATGTTACATGTATAGAAAAGAGGTCAGTAACATTAGAGCAGTCAGCTGTTGCTTTTTCCAGTGCCACTGCTTTTCTTGGATAATTCCAGGCAGATGGGCAACTAAACTAAAGAACAAGGACCAGTTGATTTGTTGCCTGCTTGCACAGAAATGATACACATGTGTAAGAGAATCACTGCTATTTTCACTGCCGTGTTTCCTCACTGAATCTGCTTGTTGAAGTATGCTTGTTATGGAACAGTAAACACATCATTTGGCCTTACACTAAATCACTACAAAAATTATCGTACTTTATTGAGAGCCATTGCAATACCCCTATGTTGGGAACGCACAAATACCTCTCAGATAACTGAAACAAAATTATTTGGAGGTCGTTATTAAAAGATGATGATACAGCATAATGCTGAATTTCATTTAGCTTGTTCATGTCAAAGTACGTTTACTCTTAGCCTTGTATTCCATAGAAGTATTTTCTGGTATGGGTAATTTCTAAAACAGCATTTGCATGTAAACTCACCAGCTGAGTGCCTAACTGATACTGCTTGAGCCTTTACAAACACTTGGGCATCCAGCTGTGGCAGTCCTGCAAGTGAGTTGTGATCAGATCTTCATGGGTGATTCTCAAGAACTGTCTCTGATTCTTATCCAAATGTTCATCAGGCAGCATTTGTAGAGAAACATCTTTATGGCTGGTAGCAGATAGGGTTTTGTGTTCTTTTCAAACTACGGGGAGTCATATCATAAGTACACATCTTTTTCTGAAGCATAGGCTCATCCTGCCAGTCTTTTTGTTTCCTCCTCTGTTGTGAAAATACAAAAGAGCAGCATTTAGGTTCTCACTATGATGGAGAAAATGTTGTATTGCTTCAGGCAGTGTACTGTTGTTCAGGAACTGCAAATGTGGCTCGTAGGAGAAAGAACTGTATCAGCTGTAATTAATTTGCTACATGTGCTCTCTCACTCCTTCTCTGTTTTAACTGAGCATTTTTGTCTCTCATAGAATAAGCTTTATTGGTAATCCATCTCATTGGCATGACATACATGAAATCATTCTTCCTCAGCTTCATCTGAGCTTCCATAAATCACATGTAGCTGACTGTTACGCCATGAATTTGAAAAAAGTGGTTTGGTTTTTCCTATTAAGCCCCAAGGTAGGTGGTGTAATGAGTGCAATTACTAAGCAGTATTTCACTCACAACTTCCTGGCAGAATTATGGTTTTACCTGCTCTTCTGGATGTTGTGAACAGAGTAAATGCTTTTATCTCACCTACTTTTTTTGTATGCTACCTCTGTGGTGTGTATGCATCATTCTTTTCTCTGGTATGCTTAAGTATAAATGGGGTGAGGGCTGGAGTGTGATTAGAATCCCCTCTTTCACATCAGAACACTAGATGTGAAAAGTGATATTTCCCTTTTGTTCCTAGTGACTGTAGGACTGACTGATTCCTGTGAATTCTGGCAGTTTATGGTGATAACTTAACTGTGACTTGAATGCATTCCAGGGTCAGCCCCTGCTTAGCTGGTGACATTTGGGGAGCTACTGTGATTAATAATAAGAAAGGACCAGAGGGAAAGTGTCACTTTAACAATTCTAATAACTAACATTCAATGCTTTGATCCTTTAAAAGCAGCTCTGCATTTTAATGTCAAATGGATTAACAGAGTTTATTAATAGAAGGCTCCTTCTGGTAAAAACAGTGCAGTGACAGTTCCCCTTTGAAGCTTCATCTGTGGCTGAGATCATCATCAGCCCACACTGGTTCAGGTAGTTTTTGGACTTTCGGTACCGCTGGGGCTTGCCCTCCTTTTCCTGCTCAGCAACATGGTGAGCCCCACTTGACTGTTCCGAACACCAAGCAGCCACATCCCAACTCTAGCAAGAGGTACCTTGTCTGCAGTTCTCATAAATGAGCACCACAGGCACAGAGTAGTGGATGCTCCACAGGTTTTTCCTAACTGTGTTGTGTGGACAGAAGGAGCTGGGTTAACCCGGAGAAGAATGAAACGAGTCAGGGTAATGCTTTTTCCAGTACCAAACATTTGTTAGTTTAAGACTTTGAAGTGGCTTTTTGCAGACATATGTTGGGAATCATCTGGGGAAAGCTTAACCTGCCTAAAACAGAGGTGCAACTTGGGTGACTCCTCAAAGGCCATCCAAACTTACACGCTTTATGACTTCTTATATGTGAAGTAGTAGTCAAGATTTTTCTGGTGTCCATTCCTTTTGGGACAGCAGCAGATGTCTGAAAAAGGGATCATAAACCCAGGCTGCTCTCAGACATAGAGGTGTAAGTACAGAAATGGCTTAATGAGGGGTAGAGTTACACCAGGCTTATATTGACAAAAATAGAGCAGAATTTGGCCTGGGAAACTGTGTTTCTTTGAAATCCATTCTCATGCAGTGTAGAGGATGGCAGACTTCAGTCTGCTGCTTTCTTGCATCTAAGCCAGAAGTGAAAAGCAAAGATAACAATAGCAGTGCTGGGGGAGGAGGGAAAGAAAACACAGATACTCAAGTATTGTATATTTAGGCACTGGTTTTTTAAGAGTCTCCTTGCCTACTACTAGTAAGTAGACTTTATTAAGTAATTCTTTCCACTTAGTCAAAAAGAGTTATTTCTTCTTCTATGGGAGAAGAATAAGCTGAAGAGATGTTCGTGATGTTTGTGTTTCGTGCTGCTGGACTTTGAAGTAACCTTTCCTGATTCAAGTGAAAGCTGTGAATAGTTGTGTACTTGCTTCTAGATGAGGATTGTTACTGCAGGAATATAAATTTTAAAATGCAGGCTCTCTAGTCTTTTGCAGTGTTTGATCTGCTGCTGAATAGATCACAATTTCAGGAAATACTCCTGAAACCTTTATAGTTCACATAATTGTTGCAAGTGGGTTTTTTTTCAAAGCAAGTGCTGGTTTACTCCAGAAAAGAAATATATTTTAAAATTCCCCAGCTGGGTCAAGTGCTGTAATAGGCTGGAATTGAAGGAATGTTTTAGAGAGATGCTCACTAATAATAATTGAAGGGTAACCACTTCACTTACAGCATGTCCTGTCAATCAGTTCCAGCCTTTGAAGGTAACATCCTGCCGCTAGATCACCCGTGAGCCCACAGCTCAGTGTGCTGGAGAGTACAAGCAAATGAGTCAATGCTGATTGCATTAGCTTGTCTGCTCATACTCTAGGGAAAAGCAAAAGGGAGAGAAACATGGCCTCTTCCCACTACCTGTAGAGAGATATTCCCCTTTCTTTAAGAGCTTCCTTGGGAATGAGCGAAGTTGCTTCACTGCTTTGTGACTACAGTCACAGGAGCTAGGATACAGAACTGGAAGGTGTGCTCTCTCTGGGGCCGTGTGTAACGCAGTGGGAACTCAACGCTGTTCATGATGCCACAGGGTGGCTGAGCCTGCAGTTCTGCATAGAGGACTTTTTCTAAGAGTAGGAGAAATAGCTATGGTTTAGAGGTCGCTGTTTTAGATAACACAGCATTGAATGAACTGTTTATGTAACTGGAGTTTTTTTTAGAGGAAATTTATTTTTCTCCATTAATTTTGTCTTAGGAAAGAGACTGTATACTCATGGAGTCTATACAATAACTTCTGGAGTTTATCTGTACTAAAAAAGTACTTAACATTGAAACATGATTATGATATTCAAACTGTTTTAAATAAAGTATGGTAAAATACCATTGCAGTTTTGGCTGGGACCATGCTGTTTAAAATTGTCTTTACTGACCTAGTAGAGCCAAATCTGACCAAGATTGCTCATTTCTGTGCTGACTTCCAAGCTGATGTGTACCATTCTTCTAGTTAATGTGATCTGTAAAGGTCATGTGTTGTTAAGTTCTAGTTTTATTTCATGAAGGTAAGGTTCAAATATCATCCTTGGAGGTCATTCTTGGTGATGAGTTCACACAGAATGGAGAATTCTCCATTACAGAAAGGGGACAGATGGGTTTAGCTAATCCCGTGGAGCTCCTGACAGATTCCTTCATTTTCTTCTCTGTTCTAGGATGTGATCATTCCTGCTGTTCTCCTTTGGGATCTCCCAACATCCCCAGCCAAGTGCATTGTGTAGACTGAATTCTGTATACAAGAGAAGGCCCCCTAGGGCTGGATAGGCCTTTTTTTAATACATGAGAGAATGGCTTCCCCTTTTTCGCACTAATGTGGTATTTTTCGTTTATGTTATTTTTTTACTTTTCTGTGTGCTGTTTACCCATCGTCTTTGATTTGGTGAGTGCCTAAGTGACACTTACTTACACGTTTTCCTATTGAGGTGCGTGTTATTTATTTCAGTCACTTACTCAGTTTTGTCAAGGTATCTTTGAGTTATGTAGTAAAAATGATAAAAATTAACTCAGGCTGATTATTGTTCCTTCTTGCTGCATAAGATCAAGCAAACAGCTCAGTGCAGTCCTTGGTCCTTCTTCCAAATCCTCACTGAAATTAGTGGTGTTATTTTACTGAATACTGTGGTACTGCAGTCTGAGATTTCAGTTTTGAGAATGTAAATCATAAAGTTGATAGTGGATATTGTTCAAGCAGATCTATTACTCTATTGTTACTGCCTTGTTCAGAGGAGAATGTCAAGAGAGGCAGATCTGTGGCCACATCTCTGATGTGAAGTCTCGTTAGCATGTATCATTCTCACTGTTTTGTAGTTAGAAGTAACTTCAGTCTTTCCAAATTATGTGCTCTAGCTTTTTCTTTCCTCACCCATGGAGTTTTCAATGTCACCACAGATTTGGGGAGCAGAAAAGGATTGAAGCTAGAAGGGCTGTGTGTCCTGGATGCGTTTACATGCTTTGCTGATGTCACGTTGACTCAGCCCCTAGGCAGCCTCTTACTTTAAGTCACCTGGAATTGATGCACATGTCCATCATGTGTAGAACTCATATGAACTTCTGGTCTGTCCTGGTCAGTGAGCAGGTTCTCCATGTAATTCTCATTTATCAGCAAATAGCAGCATTCCAGTGGCTCTAATTAGGTGCTTTACCAGCCTGGTTAATGCAAACATGAATCTGAGTTTCAGCAAATTTGTTTTCTCACAGAAATATTCCTTTTGTACTCTGAAGGAGTCTCATCTGTACAAGTAATACTGAGGAATTTTAAAGGAAGGAAAGAAAAAGTATACACAATCTATGTTGTACTGAAATTTGTTTTTCAAGTGATTTACAACAATTTATTGTAAATTGTTGTAAACAGAAATTATATGCAGCTATTTGTAAACACCAGGATGGACCTGTGGTTACAGGTTACCACAGACACTTCATTCCTCTCTCTGTAAGCCTCAGTTGTTTTCCTTTTTGCTTTTTTCATTGCCAACTGAAAGGCATAAAAATGCAAATCAAAATGCAGCCTGTAGCACTTGCAGGCACTATTTTAGCCTTTCATTGGAATTGTGCTATTGCTGATATTTATTCGTTTAATTAAATGTCTCTTCTTCATTTCAGCCCTCCATTTGAGGAGAAGGAGGGAGATAGTCTCATTTCATTATTGGTACTCTAAATGAATTGTGCACTGGAACAGCTAGTTTCCTTCACACATAATGCTTTCTCATCGTTTCCTTCACTTAGGTATTCAGCTTAGAGATAATTAAAACAGTTTACTTTATTTCTAGCTAGTGCACAGATGCATTTCTGTATCTCTGGAGTAAAACAACTGGACTGACGATGATGCTTTGTCGTTTACAGCTGAATTTTGGAGGCACTGACTATTGCAGTGAGTGAGCAGGAGCTTTAAAGCATCCTAAGCCGACTTGGCAACTCAGTTATAACTATATAACTCAGTTCCATGAATATAATACCGTAGGACTAGGAAAGTAAATGAGTTGAGGCCATTTTAGCATATCTTTGTTTTGCCTCTTGTTGGAATTCTTTGTTCAAGGGTTTCTCTCCCATCCAGATAAGTTGGGCTCTATGGTCAAAATATCTGTAAAAAATTAGTTACCAAAAGGGGAAGACAGTCATTTGTTCACTTCAGTCCGCTATCTAGCCCCTGAGTATCCTGGTGGAGTATATTTTGGAGAAGAAGGAATACAAATTCTTCCTTTTCAAAGTGGAATTTTAAGCCCGTGAGCACAGTAAATTGTTATTCGGGTTTGTAGCAGGAGGCAGATTTGCACAAGAACAATAACAGCTGTACTGAGGGTATAAAAAAGGAATCCCAAAATTTTGCTTTAAGCTCCACCGTGTAATGACTGACAGCTCCTGACAAAAGCTCTCGCAGGGTGGGTAATACCAGAATGAAATGGGCTTAGTCAGGCTGGAGGGACATGGAGTTACCAGTTTCAAGGGCTTAAGGCAGCCCTGCCGAGTTATAGGTTTGGGATGCAGTAACAGGCACAAGACCAATAGCTTTAGGGATAAACAATTTTATCCCTAAATAAGTGAAAACAGATTACCAGTGCTATTATCCAGACTGTAACAACAGCAAATTCAAAAATTCACTAATACTGGGCTAGGATTAACATCTGGGCTCACAAATATGTACATGCCCATTGCTGTCAGGAAGGCATTACTCTGTCAATATGTGATAATTTTTCAAGGTAATAATACTTTTGGATTTGTATTTTCTTATTTTGAGCTCCCACAGGTACCAACTGGTGTGTATGTACAACAGATTGGACTCTGTTAAAATTGCTTTGCATGGAACATTTTGCTGGGGTCTCAAAGGACTTTCCAGAAGATTACCTTGTAAACCAGCTTTTTCCCTATTCTAGTTCACTGCTTTTTCCATAATGCCTCTTGTCTTGCTTCATAGCTTTTTTGATTCACAGTTTTAATTTTATTAATTTACACGGATTTAATTTAATCAAATTTAATTGGTTCACAGTTTTACATTACAAAACAGTCAATAACAGACTGGCAAGTGATGTAGAATGACCAGTGCTCATTGAGTTATAATAATGTATTTTGCTGAAATTTACTATGACTTTTCAAGTTACAGGAATCTTCTAGGTGTTTTAAGCAAGCCTCACCTTGTTTATTGTGGGAAGTAGGACTTTCATCTAGAGAAAAGGTCCTCCCTCAATATCTGCAGGAGAAATTCCATAGAGGTCTCAAGAACACACAGAAAATCAGCAACCGTGAAACAACATGAATATGAGTTGGGGGGGGAGTTTATCATTGAGTATAAACACCTGGTGGGGGTGGAAATAAAGGAGATTGAACCAGACTCCTCAGTGGTGCCCAGTGAAATGGCGGGAAGCAGTGGGAACTAATTGAAATGCAAGAAACTCCACTTAAATGTAAGAAAAAGGTTTTTCACTGTGTGGTTAGTTGAACACTGGATGAGGTTATCCAGCGAGGTCGTGGAGTCTCAATCTGTGGGAATGGTTAAAACCTGATCAGGCGTGGTCCTGAGCAATGTGCTCAAGGTGGACAATTTCTGGAGGTCTCTTCTGACCTCTATGGTTCATGGCTTCCAGGGTGTTTGCCTCTTGCCAGTGTAAGTGTTCTAAGAGCTGACAGTTTGGTAGCCTGGTTTATTTATCTCAGGATGTGGGATCACTCCAGAAGGAATTGGTCTCCAATAGTCATGAGAATTATGCATGACTGTAAGACTCCACCGGTGTTCATAATGGAGAGAAAAAACATATTACTAACCAGGGAGATGGCAAAGTATAGTGTTTAGATCAGCCACTAAATGAAAATCACAATGGCTCCTTTTGAAGTTGCTCTAGTCTCTGACTTCGGATAAATCACCTTCTTTCTGATGGCAATAACTTGGCCTTCCAACACACATCACCAGGGGGACAGAATGCACACTCCTGAAGGTGACCATTTCACTACCTGTTGACATAGGAGCAGTACCAGGAGTGGACCACTTGGTCTGTTTTTCATGGGTAGGGCATCTTAAACAGTCTCTTCCACCAAGAGTGTTTCGAGGTGGGAAAGAGAGTGAAGGGAAAGAATAGGGTGCAATTTTCACCAAAAACACTGAAATAAGAAAAACCTATTTGGTGACATTTTCCTGGCAAAAGGAATAGTCCTGAAGTTTTGTCAAATACTCTGTATTTTAACTGGACCATTTCTTCGGAAGAGTTTTTAATTAGTTTGATTAGTATTTTTTTTTGCAAAAGTGGGTCATTTCACACTGTTGTGCACAGACCTTAGCAGGATTCATTCCTGTCGTAAAAGAGGAGGAATCAACATTTTGGAGCCATCGCAGCAGTTCTGCTTCATTCTTTTTTTTGTATGCTGATTATTTCTTACCTGTTCCTTGAGGCAGAAATGGCACCCAGGGTCATGTACATGGGTCACTTCGCAATGCTGGAACACCATCTCTCCTTTGTTTCTAAAAGGACACAAGTTGCTTGACAAAATGAGAGCACAGCACCTCATGGAATAGAGGATATACACCGTGTAATGTAGCCACATATTCCTGGGAAAAGTGTGTGTGGGCTTGCCAGCTTGCCTGGTAGCTCATGGGCCTTGTGTAGGTCTGATAGGCATGTGCCTTTACCAAGGCAGGCAGAAGTGTTGATAGCACCAAGTGACACTCCTGTTAATGCCTGGGAATGGCAGTGTGGTCTGCGCTGCTTGGGATAGCGCAAAAGCTTTCTTTCTGTAACCTGGGGTCTGAAGGCACAAGACTCTATGGAGTCAAAATTCAAGTCTTACCCAAAGTGACCATGCTTCAAACCAGTATATGGAGGTGGGTATTAATTTTTTCTTAAGGGAATCCTCAGGGGACAAGCAGATGCCCTCACCTCACCATTCTTCTAACATCTTGTTTATTGGGTGAGTTGTAGTTTTTCCTTTTAATAGTATTTTCTCAGCAAGAGTTCATGCTCCCCAATTAAAAACTGTCTTCATCTCTGAGAAGCTTTAGTTGAGCTTTTCAGATCATCTAATATAAAAAAATCTTTCCCTCTGGAAATGCCCTTCAGTGTGGTTGAGAGAGGTTGCAGCTTCTAGAGAAAAATGTGTCTTTCATACCAAGACAAGAATTAGTCTTCTGGGTGGCTTTCCTCTTCCCTAACTGAATTTGGATATGGAATTATTGATCATGACAACGTAAGATTGCATTTCTTTGTTTTAAAGGAGGTAAACTATGATTTAAGGTGTACCCTTAGATGGCTCTGTGTTACTGAAGTGGTGGTTTACTTTTCTGATACCCTTACTTTGGAGGGACTGTACATCAGAAGCAGAGCATGCCACCATTTAAAATGAGGTGGTCACCTTTGCTATGCATTTATAAGTAACAGATGACCTTGAGTAACGTCATCCTCATCTGAAATGCGGTGACATCAACATGAAAGGTGGTGTTTGTGTGGCTGTTTGCAGCTGGGCGAAGGCGATAAACCTTTCCCAGGCAAAGAGTTCCCTTGGAGATTTTTTATGGCTTATGATTTACTTCCTTTGAAAAAATAATAGTGGCGTGGTTGATGTTGTATTTTTCCGGTGCTGCTGATTGTTTTATTTGAAGTTGTAGAGAAATCTTCATCCTACACTTGCTGAAGGGACTTGGGAAGATGATAAATTCAGTCTCTTAGGCCTTTGTGCCTCGGTAATCCTGATGGACAGTCCAGATCCATTGCAGAGGTTCCTAACAAACAAACAGCATAGAAACTTTGAAGCTCTTATTTGAAATTCGGCTCGCAAGTCTTTTTCCTTGTCATTACTAACGGTCCTGGCAGTTTCGCTTGCCATCTGTTTTCCTGCTACAGATAACATTAAGCTGCATGCTTGCTTTCTTGTGCACCCTCAAGCCTGATTTTGGGCACAGTTTCACTTGATGTACTGATTATTAGCTGAAGCTATTCCTTAATGATTGGGGGAAGCAGAAATTAAATTATGTTTTGGATTAAGCAGGAGAGCAGGAGATGGGTGCTTTAGGTCCCTAGAGCTGATCTGTTAAATCGAGGGCACAGTAACAGCTGTAACATTTGCATTGCACACTCTGTTTGGCTGTTTCAGTCAAAGGTGGTGGGGATTGATGCTGCTTTTCGTAAAAGTAAACTGGCATAAATGCTCTTAAAAATTTGTTTAGAAGCTAAGGTAAGTAAATACTGGAGTCAAGTAATCTGAGGAGCTCAAGTGTTTTAATAAGATGAGGCAGAACTGTAACTGGGCCTAGTTTTTCTCATAGTTTCATGCCTGAAAAATTACCTGTCATGTTGAACACCCAAAATCTTTGGCAGTTCTGGGAGACACAGGTGCCTGAATAGATAGATATTTTAGATACCTAAATAAAGGTATTTGCAACTTTATTCGTCAGCGTCCCTCGGCTTTTTGGAATTTGTCCGTGTTGTCTATGCCATAGAGCAGCTCAGGGTGTTGACTCAGCGCAGGCACATGCTTGGAGGGAACTTGGCAGAACAGCTGGGCCCTGACTCCACATGGACTCTGCTGTGCGCCTCCAAAGGAAAAAGCATATCTGGCCCCACTGAGAAGCAGTAGGACCCAATATCTCTTCACACTGGACCTTTTAAAGTCTGAAATAAGAGCTGAAGAGAAGAATCCATGTTATGGATATAAGTTTTGCACGTCATAAACTTCAACAATGAGGGTCAAAAATGTGTACCTACATATGTATCAGAAAGGTGACTGATCCAAGGAAGAACAGGGTTAGTATCTGGCCGATGAAGTCACAGTTTGTTCTTGGGGTGGTGCAGAAAGTGAGGAACAGAGTGTTGTGACTAAGGTCACCTGGTTAAACCATGGAGGAAGCCAATATGTGGCAAATGGAGAAGCACAATAAGTATTGTGTGAAGGTAAAGAGGGTTTAATGCCACCTGTTTTGCATATTATATTCTATTTTGCATTAAGCTTTCAGAGGTGAATTTCAGGTTTAGCTTCTCTTATCCTAATTTTGTCTGTATCCTAAATTTAATTTAGTGTCACTATCCTGTAATTTGTAGACTTTGAAGAATTACCTCATTAGTCTGGTTTACGACTTACTTAATTTTGTGTTTCTGTCTACGCTACCAGCCTGCAGGTGGGGTTTTTAAAACGAATTTCTTCCTGAGTGTCTGTAATTGGTTTTTAGTGCATTTCTGTCTAGATCGACACCTGATATAAATCAGCATGGTCACAATAGTTCCACTGAGACACTCCTCCTGTTTTCATATCAATTTTCTTACAGTTCAGGATGAACTCCAGCAGCCTCTGCTCTGGCAGAACTCATGTTTCTTCTCTGTGAACTTCTGTAGTAACAACTACAAAGGGGATTGGCCCAAATGAAATGTTTGTTTCGTATGGTACATAATATCCATAGTTCTAGGACAATAGTAATTTTCCTTTAATAATCTTATTCAACAAGTTATTCCTCACACCGTTGCATCTCGTTAATTCCAAGAGGCTCTTAATAAAATTGCTGTATGTAGTAGAAGTGCTTCTATAATAAAGAAAAAAATGCAAGAAGCTGGGTAGAATGAATCATATAGCAATAGTGTATAGAGTAACGTGCTGGTTGGCATAAGAAAACATGTTAAGGTATGACCTGTTAAAGGAAAAAAGCATTTTCCAGTGTAGTTAGGTTCTAAAACGGAAAAAAAAAATCAGCACGTTTTCCCTTTTTTGCAACATATTGTGAAAAGGCTAAAACTTTAAAATAAAGGTTTATGAGAGGATGGATGCATCCATAACATTAAAAAAAATAGATAATTGAATTACTGTTTCATTTGTGTGTCTTAATACTGTTCAATATTGGCCTGTTTTTACAGGCACTTTTGCATACTTGTGACTGTGTTCCCCAAGGCAGTTAAAGAGGAATTAATGTGATAACTTAATGTGATACTTAGACAGTTTGTGTGGGACTTTGTTTCCCAGATCAGTTTCTTAAGGCACAAAAACCCCTTGTTTTGGTTTGCTTTGTGACTTGACCAAAGAATTTCTGTGGGATTAAAATATTTTCCAAAGATATTCAGCAGGTTGATGGTGGTACTGTTCTTTTATTCAGACTGACTTCTTGGCCTGTACATGGCAACAGAAAAATGGACAGGCCAAATGAATTTCAGCTATTTAAAAAGATGACAGTCATTCCCATGGATATCCCTGTGAAACATGGAGAACATCTCTCTGCAGCTAATGTCCCCTCCCTCTCCACAAACCCTGCCAACACCCCACAACCAAAGGACAGGCCAAGAAGTCAACCACTGATGGGGAGGAAAGTCACGCTGTGACAGAAATGAGACAAGCAGTCACTGTCACTTTTCTTTCCCTGTTTTAAATGTAGAATGAAGAAGGTTTCCTGCAGGAGGGAATGGTGAATAATACAGATGTTCCTGTGGATCCTGAGAACGAGGCTTATGAAATGCCTCCAGAGGTAAATCTGTTGTGGTGTTTGCTGTGAATGCATGTAAGAGAAGGGCACAGGAGGAGGCTGAATGCTCGAGTTACATGAGCCTGAGCCTGACGCTGGGAGCTGCAAGGGCACAGCAGAAGCATGGCCTCTTTGGCCAAGATCTGCCAGAGGTATAGTGCTGGGAATCAGAAAATTAATTGCTTTTTTTGATAGTAAGGAAGTTAAATGGTAAAATATTGTGTGTGTTTCAAAGCACTCGTGCCCAGGTTTCTGAGTAATCCACAGTAAATTTGTATCTTTAATATGTTTAATAGGGAATGCAGGACAAACTGCATCTTCATAGATTGTTTTAATAGCTTGGACACTCACCAATGCATCATGCTTTGTGAAACATGATCTTAAGTTAATGCAATTATGGGAGTAAATTATTCCGTTGGTTTTCATTAATCACCTGTCTAAAATATTACTACGTCTGGCATGATGCATTGGTAGTTGGAGTAGCATTTTTATGGTAGCATAGATAATTAGACTGAAAATTAGAGATATAAAAAATTTAGGCCATGATCCAGTAAAAGACTTAAAGGCTTGAGCATGACATCTTGAATATCACTGAAATTAAAGATGCTTTTCATGTGTCCATAGTTTAACATTCCTTTAAATGATTTACTGACTCATATGAGGATCTGCAGCACCTGGTGTGCTGTTCAGCCCAGAGGTAGTCCTCTTTCCTCTCCAAGTGAATTGTCTTGGGTGGCCTCAGGAGTTCCTGGCAGCATCAGCTGAATATGTGTTAATTGCTGTAAAAGTCTAATTCTCCTCTAAGTACCATGACTTGTAAGGTACATAATCTGGAATACGTGACAAAATACAAATGTATGTCATATCCTGGTCACATGAGAATCCGTAATATTTGGGCATTGAATCCACCAGGAGTAGAATAAATAGAGAAAATAGGATGTGTTTATCTAAAATACCAGTAGTGTTGATTTGTGCTCTCCCTCAATAGGAAGAGTATCAAGACTATGAACCTGAAGCATGAGAGTCCTTTCCTTCCTTTCTATCACCTGAAATCTACTAACTACTAAAGACGTCCCATCCAGTACAAGTGCTGAGTTCCAATGTGCCCAGTCGTTACATTTTTTTACAGTTTTTACAGTGTATTTTGAAGTCTTCCATCAGCAATGATTGGAGTATCTGTGACTGCATCCACCTTGTTTCAGCATTTCCCTCCTGCTGAAATGAAAGCCGGTTGGCAGGGTCATTGTTGTGCTGTGGATATTGTGGCTTCAAGTTTAAAAGTTAAAAAAGAAAATATTAAGTAAAAACACCTAAGTGTCTACTGCTTCTTTTGTACAGAATTCTTCTAATTCTGTACATGTTTTGTTGATAGGCTGTCAGTAATTTGATATTGTTTATGATACAGTTTTTATTTGTTTCCTATGACTATTCTTTCTGTGCAGAGATGACTTATTGTGAGAGCTTTATATATGTGTGTATGTATTATACATATAAAAAAGTAATTGAGCATGAACTATGCACCTATAAATATTAGCTGTTGAAATTTTATTGTTTTGTGATGTGTTTTATTAACTTGTGTCTGTAAATAATGGTGTTCAACTGAAGCAAATAAAACGTAACCCATTAAAAATGAATTTCTAAATTAGTGATGATTTCACACACCACCTTTCCCTTCCAAAAGCCCCTGTAGAAGCATTCAAGCTGTGTTGTGTCTTTCGGAGGAACTGGAGGACCAAAATCAGAAAATGTAAGCTCAGTCTGTACAAAAAACATGGTGAAGAATGAGAAAATCAGAGCTGCTACCTCAGCTGGGTGCAGCTTTGCTGACAGATAGATTCGTTTGTAGGGCTAATAAACTCGCTGTTGTAAGGACAACCTGAAAGTGAATGAAACCATAAATAATGGGCTGCAGCAAATTATCAGGAAATCATGAGGCCCTTTGAAGAATTACTGTTCCAAGGTTGTTGAAGTGCTGGGATATACAGTGATGGTTTAGTTGCAATGAATTTGTCTGGTTTAAAGTCCCATTTTGCAGAAGTCTGTTTTTAGATGTGTGCTACCTGGATATTTTTCCACATAGTAAAAAGATTTAAATGTGAANATAAACTCCCATTTTGCAGAAGTGCAGTCTACTGTCTGTTTTTAGACATGTGCTACCTGGATATTTTTCCATATAGTAAAAAGATTTAAATGTGAAATGCTTTTACTTCCATCATGTTTTATTATTTGTTATTTTTGATCTAGTGATGCCTCTAACCTGAAGTGGTTTTGTGTTTAAGGTTTTCTAGTCTTGAGTAAGATTTTGAGCTTGACTTGCAGCTACTGTTTTCAGTGTTCTAGGTAGCAGGTAAATATCATTGTCTGGTTTTGGAAGTGAGGAGACTCAGGCACAACCACATAATGCATGTTACTGGTGTGCTCAAAAAGAGACCCAGATTCATGGAGGATGAACTCTCCAACTTGTTACTGAATTGAGCTCCTTTCTGGCTTTCTGCAACCTTCCTGATACTAGCATGCCCAACATGAAACAGATCTTTTCAACTGTGTGCCCTTTCCATCTGTAGAGAGTGGGAGCTGATGATGTAGTACTGTGAGCCAAAATCACATGAACATGCTGGTTTCATGATGCTTAGAAAACCAGTGCTCCAGTTTCCCATGTCGTCCCCCAGTCCCTACCCAATATTTCTCAGGAATTTCGTTTATTTCAGAATAATTGCTATCAAGCTTTTTTTTTTTCCTTCAAACAGTGAAAAATGCCCTTGATCATTTCAAACAAATTTCAGGTATTTTCATCAATAGTTTAATTGCTTAATGGAACCTAAAGTCCTGTGCTTTTTTTCAGAAATCTTTTGTGGTAACCTGTAGCAACCCACCAACAGTTTGCAGCCTCCTTCACAGGTGATGTGTCAGAAGAGTTTCTTGACCTGGATATCTTTACTGTGATAAATGAATGCCTCAGTGACAAATCTGTTGATTGCATTCTTGGAAAATTATATTAGGATGGGGTACAATGTAAGACACTACTTTTATATATCTCTATGTTGTTTAAGGATCTTTCTGTTCTAGGAGAAGGATTTGGGAAGAAAAGCCCAGTGCTGTAGTGTGATTTTTTTCCCCAATATGGCAGCAGAGAATCATCCACCAAAAGCAACAACTGAGATGAGTCTCATGCCTGGTACTTCAGAAAATAGCACTGGAAATAGCAGTCTACATAGAACATGTATTTCTGTTATTCATCTTCCACGGCCTGCAGGTCTTGATTGCTTTATAGCTTCTTTTCTATGGAATTAATTTTAATTGGTTGCTCACAAATTGCAAGTAAGTCATGCACTTCTTGAACAAGCTTTGGGGAGTGTTGTATCCTAAAGAACAGTAACAAGAATAAATTTGCTCCTGAGACTTCACCATTGTCTGAACATGTAAGAGTTAATTAATTTCTTTCATTGGTAATATCCGCAAATCGTTCTGAGTTTTTAGGTCATTTAAAATGTACCAAAGGTGATCAGTTTGGTTCTTGCATGCCTCTTGCAAACATGCCCTCAGACGGCTCCAAAAGTCCATGGGACCCTGGTTACTATGGCAGCACAGTGTGATGCACTGCTCTGGTAACAAGCTGCATTTTAATTAGATTCCTTTAAGGGCTGCCTGACCATCCTTTCCAGGTAAACTAAGTGCCACTGTGTCGTATTTTCTGCAGTAAGATGGATACTGGCGTGCAGGTTGCAAATGTCAGAACTGTGTTGGGTGCTAAAGCTGAAATAGATACTGCTGAATTCAGATTTTTTTAAATGTCTGCTCTGGGTATTAAGAAATGCTTCTACTGTTGTGCTAAAATTTTTTTAGACAGTGTCTGCCAGAGAGGAATATAACTCCGAGCTTTTTTTTCTAAGAGCTTGGATTTTAACTCAAAGCAAAAGTAATCTTCTATTGTCAAATTAAGAGTTAATAATGAGCCTCACCATATCCTACTCCTCCAGGGGAAAAACACGTTGCTTTTTTGTTCTATTTTGACAACTTTAATTGGTCTTGTAATGGTTCCTAATTAAACACATTGTAACAATGTTTTTATTACTGTAAATCATATTGTTAATACTTGTGTTACATGACTTTCATGTAATGAATTTCAAGTGTTTCCTCTCCCCACTAAGACTTCCCTTCATTCCCTCAAGACAGCTGTAGGCAAATTAAGGTAAATTGCGATGCCATAAACTCAAAGAAAAGTAACATGCCTCTATCTTGTCAGGAAGCATAGATTTTATTCATCCTGGTTTTCATAGCATGGACAGTCTAGGCTCAGGGATTCTCACATGGAAGAATCAGACATGGACAGTGGGTCAAAGAGCTGCAGCAAACTCAGAGTCGAGACTGGGAGGTCCATGGCTGTCCATTTAATGGCTGAAATTATTCCAGGAGCGCAATGAAAGACAGGTACAGAATGGCTGTCTACACATACTCATAAAATCTTAATACACAGAATAAGACTACTTAATTGCCTCTAAGATTTGATCCAAAGCTCACTGAAATCTGTGAAAAGATTCCTACTGGCTTCACATGGATGTGTTAGGACACCTATAGCTCCAGTACGCATTTGATCTTCTCATACAAATTACATGTGGCAATCTGCACTGACATGGTGAGTTTCCAGTTCTTTTCTGTATGCTTTTTTTGGGAGAAAATAGCTGCTGAAACCATTGATTCTAGAGTTTCCTGAGGCACTGGCTGTACAGTACTTTTTTTGCCAGACAGGTGATATGTGATGGAGGTGATGCTCCCTGATCCTTAACTTGCTGAAAATAAAGGGAGGTTTTTGGTGACTTACATGGGTTTGGATGATTCCCAGTGTCTCTCTGCATAGAACTAAGATGGCAGAGATCAAATGATTGAGGTTCATTTGCAAAATATCTAAGAATAGCAAAAGTAGCAGAAAAACAAAGATAGATACCTTAATAATACCACATCTTAGTCCTTACTTTTTCAGCATAGCTGAAGTTTTATATGCTGGCAAAATATACCTCAAATGCTGGGTTTCAATGGGGTAATTGCCCTTAAGTATTCCAGCCTTAGAGGTAATTACTCTTTCAGACAATTGGTACTTACTCACACATTAATCCAAACTAACTCTTTGTGTTCTGCTCTGAAATAGAGCTTAGGAGGTAAGCGGGAGTAAACAGATGGTTCCCTGATAGTGGTTTTGGTTTCCAATGACTTTAAATAAATTACCTGGTAACTTTTTGGCCCCTAGCTTGAGGCTTTCAACATTACTAGAAAAGACACTAACAATGAGCTTCACAGGGTATGGTCATGCTGCTTGGGTATACGAAGGTCTGAAACAATAGCACAAGTTTTCACACAAGCAGGCCTGCCCTTGAGTTACAATAACCAAATGCAAATAACATTAGCCTTTAGTGTCTCCATGATGCACTTTTAATGGAAATATCATCTGTTTAAATGCAGACATAAACAACTTTTCTCCAGCCCGCCTGACATTTAACGTGTAACTCAGAAGGTTCCTCTGATATAAAAAAGACTGGCAGATGGAGAAACAGCAGGTGGAACCTCAGATGAGACAGCCAGGAGGTAACAAACAGAGTAGGAAACTAGGTCAGATGAGATTTCTTCCATGTTGGAATAAATGCTTTCACAAATGCTTCCTCCAGTGGATGCATAAAAGTGGGTTTTCATCATTTTCCACTAATACTCACCTCTCTGCATAGGTCAGAGTCTACCAGCAACTGATACATCTACAGGTTGAATTTCTGCAGGAAAGGTGAATGTCTGAGATTACAAGTGTGTGTTTTTCAGCTGCAGCGTAGGAGAGCTCTTCACAGGAGGTCAAAGCACCCATGTACTTCCAATGGATAAGTTGAGATTTAACTAGAATAATGTTTCTATGGAAAGGCCACTGCTGGGATACCTCAACTTCTATTATTTTTCTTTCTACTCACCACTGTCCCATCATTTTCTTTAGCTCCATTAATCTGCTGAATTTTCAGAGGGTCAGATCTTACCCTGTACCCATTGCTGAGTGTCCATTTTATTGCAAATTTTTACTCCAGCCATTGTGTCTAGTGCATTGTGATGTGGCTGCAAGCATGCCTGGAGAGCTGGGGTTTAGTCTTTGATCCTCCCTCTGAAAAGAGGACAGCTCGTCTGCTCCTTGCTGTGCTCCGTCCCTACTGTAGCCAGAGACAGGGCAAGGCAGAGGCACTGCCTGAAGGCGCTGAGGTGGGGATGCATAGTTCAAGGACAGCAGAGGAGGCTGGAGAAAAAAACCAGGCTGAGAGCCTTGCTGAGAATTGGCTGGCATTCATCCTGCCTCCCTCCCCCGGGCACTGCTTCTGGTGTCAGAGGCTAATGATAGAAAATAGCCCGTGGCTTTACAATGCTTCCAGGGACTGGCACCTCCAGGAGCCAGGTAAATTCAGAACAGGGATGCTTCATTCTCCATCAGCCAGAATTCCTGTGCTGTTTGAGGAGACCTAGCTTTTTATGCTGAATTTCCTTTTCTATTTATCTTTTCTGAAATCATCTGTACCGGGAAAACAAAAGCAGTTGACTGAGGATTGTACTAGATTAATAAATAAAAAAGGATGAAATCTGATTTTATCAGTCTGCTGAATAGAAGAGGGAGCTGCACAGTGCCCTTAGGATTGTATCCTCTGTTATTTGGCCAGGCATTTTATTCATGTGAGTTTCAGATGTGAAATTCCATGAAGCCTTGCAGAAATAACAAAGATGGTCGTCTAATGTTAGCACTTGGTAAGATAGCATCCTGCTGAAATGGCTGCATTGCCTACTATCCAAAACCAGAAAAATCTCAAAAGGAGCAGCTGTAGCAAGAAGACATAACAGTGCTGTTGAGAAAAATAGGAAAATGTGTTAATGGTGAGAATATAAAGAACAGTAATTTACAAGTGATATATAATAAGGCCAAAAAGAAGTGAAATCTGTGATCTCAGTCCACTAAGTAAGTGTCAACTTTCCTTGGCAAAGAAAGGTGATGGCATCTCTGACAAAACCCTTGAAACAAAATTTCTCCAATTTATTCGGCCCCCTCATTCCAAAATCAAGTTCCTTTCTGGCACAGCAGCAAGAGAGTGAAGTGTTTCATTTGAATAACTGGATGTTCCGAGGTGTGAAATAAATGGACTTTTGAAAGCCTTCAATTTTCATTCTCAGTTTTATGAAAGCTCAACCAATTCAAATATGATGATAATTCCAGTCTGTTACAGTCTGTGCAAAGGCAATTGCTGTGCACTAGAGCGACAGCTCTCCTTTACTCTGCATTTCACAGACAGATGAGTCTTTTCTTGCTGTTAATTGTTGTTCAGTATGTGTAGGCACTATCATTAGATACTATAACTGATACTATTTTAATAGTTGTCTTCAGGGGTGGGGGATTATCCCGAATTCAAGGAATCCATTTTTAAGGCATTTAATATAAATACTAGGTAACATTTGAAAGCTGCCAGATTCAAGCCTCACAACTAACAGCCCAAATCTGCATTAGTAGAGTTTTGCAGGTATAACCACATAACTGTATAAATCCATATGTGGCTTATCTTACCTACCATATGTACAGCATTACTGACATTATTTATTCATTTACAGTGAAATATACTGTGTAATAAAGATGCATTGTTGCTACTCCACCTCTGGACTAGGTGTCCGTGATGATACAGCTCCATCAGTTGAGATTCACATTTTTTCTCCCCCGTGTTGTGCTTAGTGCTCTTTCTGAAGCGCTTGTCACAGTGCCAGTTCTACTTAACTGAGCATGATAATAAAAGCACCCTACCCAGAAACCCTGGCATTTCCTGGTTACACACTGGATTTTTTGGCAACCCTTCTGCTCCTAAGAACAGCATTGGCTGTTCTGAACCCGAGTGCCAGTGGGACATTGGCTCCTATGTGACTGCCAACAAGCCCTTCCTATCAAGGGTAGACCATCATGCAAACAATCATGTTAAATCAGGGTAGTCTGTCTCTCTCTTGTAAGGAGAAAAGCTATGCTGCTTAAATAAAGGGAATTATCCTGAGCTTGACTATACAGCTGAATAGATGAGCGTTAGCAGAGCAGCTCTGCTCCAGAGCAGCTTGATGGCAAGGCAGCTCTAGGAGGATGTTAGCTGACTAATGCAAGTCAGTCTAGAAATAAGAGCACAAGTGCTCGCTCCCTCATGAGGGTGGGCAGATCTGAGAGACAAGAACTGGCAGAGAGAGGAGAGCTTTGGGGGAGAAACTGCATTTAACATGTTGATAAATCACCCATCTGTTTTCTCTCTTTAATCGCTTTGTCGTCTTACACGTCACAAGGTTGCTGGAGGAAAGGTCCTTGCCTGTTCCATGGCTGTTCACTCCCTTGTTTGACATGACCTCAAATATTACTGATATTTAGGTGAAGTAAGAGGATAATACTGGAGGTCGGGGGAACCGACTCAAGTGTGTTGCCTCTGGAGATGCTTTTGGAATCTTCAGGCAAATGGTATGAGTGGTGTTGGAGCAGAGTTCAGCTCTCAGTCCCTGTGGGCTACTTCAGCTCTTTGTAAACTATTGCCTGAGTTCCTGCTAGGCTTCTCATTAGACAAAGCGCAGGTATTGTCATGAAAAAAGTTTGAGTTTACCCAACAGCAAAGAATTCTGCATTGTTTAACATTATGTACCTGTGCCTTACCAGCTCCATCTCCAGCTTAGTGCCTGAACCAGCTCCACCTCCCACTGGCTGACAGGGATGTCAATTCCAGAGAAGATGCTGGCTTAAAAGTGGGATTTATTTTCTCTCATCACAGAAACTGGAAAGGGAAGGAAAGGAAGAAGAGTGTGTGACTGCACTGTTGCAAAAAGCTGATGTGTTCCAGAGGTAAGGTATTGCTTTGCTGTTTCTTTTGTACCTGCAGAAGCAGTGCAGCCAATATAGGGCTGTGCCTTCAGCTTCTTGTGTCTGTGATGGGCGTGAAGGGTTACAATCAGAAAACCAAATCAATGGCAAGTACAGATCCCGCAACACTGGGAAAACGAGGGCACTTTGGCAGTGTAAGATACAGAGGCAGACTTTAATTCAAATTCTGCTATTTGCTTATGATGTTGTGGTAGGGAAATCACCTCAACTGAACTTATGACCCCAACTATAAACCAGAAATGTCTGTGCTTGCAAAGTGCTTGCAGATATGAGAAGTGTTATTACTGCTAATTCTGAAGCTTCTCTGACTTCATTTAATAATGTGGACATAATGTAGCAGAAGAACATAAGGAACTGGAAATTAATTTTGCAGCTAGTTGCCATAGTTCAATGTTTCTTTTCCTCTGCCTTCTCCTGTCACGCTTTTTATGTCTTTTACCAGGGCTAAATGGCTTTCATGACTTTACGATACACAGGACAAGATGAAGACGAGTGAACTGGAAAGTGTAAAAGAATGAGTTTGCAGGTTTCCCTGTTATCATGCAGGTATTTCTGTTAAAATGACCAAGCCATACTATTTATAGATGGCTGACTTTTAAAAAAGGGAAACATTGCCACAAGGCATTTTTTATTACCTCACTTTTCATTCTGTGGTGGAAAAGAGCAACAGCAGGTCTCTACCTCCAACTTCTTAATTTAAATTGAAAGCGAAGAATGGGCCAAGTTAGATATAAAATGCAAACAATTCTCTAGCTTTTTCATTTAATAAACTGAAACATGAATATTCACATGGATATCACTGATTTTCACAACATCAGTTGCAGCTGAGGTACCCAAAGATAATTGTTTGTCTATTTTCCCTGGCTTGGGATCATGCCACAGCCACATGCTGACCCAAGACTGGGGTTTGTACCCCAATGACACCTGGGCTAGAGGAGAGCTGGGACTTGCTCTGATCAGCTCTGAACTTGTTGTTTGGGGAGCAAGAGTCCAGTCTGAGCTCTGGTACTGTATGCCCGAATGTCAGGGGTTGGAGTGCATCCTTCCTAGACTTTTCTTTTCCTTCAGTGTTTGGGAAGAATTTCACTCACATGCTGTTTCCAGAACACTCTTGCCAAAGAATATTCTATTTTCTCTGTTAGCTTTTATCCTTGTCTTTCTGCTGATCTTACTGTGTTCAGTTACAAAGCCCAAGTTGTGTTGACTGTCAGGTCACAACCTTGCACATCTCTGATTCCCAGTGGAATCTCTTTGGAGACATAATGTACAGAAAGTGCAGGGTTAGTACAACTGGACGTGCGCTAGTTTTTAAAAAGGAAATCTGTTCTCTTCTTTTTGTTTTCTTTCCCATTTATATTATTTCTAAACTAGATGCTTATGAGCATATTCATTTTTCTGGGCACATTACTAGATAATAAGTAGGAGACTTGGCTATGTGAAGGGAAATAGAGCAACAGAGATAGAGGATGGAAACCAGCATTGCAATGGCTTCTCCATAGGCATTTTTCTGTGTCAGTGATTTTAGTTACATGTCACAATGTGGTGAGATTGGGTTTGCAGAGCCAAGAGGGAGTCTTGGAATAAATGGTCCAGGTGAGAACCAGGTGTGAGCATGCACCAGAGGAGCAAAATCCATTTTCAGCTATAGGGACAATTAAAAGTCAGCCAGACCTCAGAGGCCAGATTTAATTAATCTGCTCATTGCAATCCAAGTAGTTTCTGTCCATGCTTGTCAATCTGATTTCCTTCTCCAGAATGGGAGTCACCTTGCTGTTGCTTTTGAATCCCGCTTTGCACAGTACTCTGCTACTCAAAAATCTTAAAATAAGTCATTTCTTCCTTCTGCTTCATATTTCTTGTGGGTATGCAAGGCTTTCTGCCTCTCTCTTTGCTGATGCTTATCGGATTTACCTTTAAAAGTAACTTGCTACAATTTTTTGTGGGTATGCAAGGCTTCACCTATCACTTGAGAAAAGCTTGCTGAAGCACAGAGGGACCTATCCCTTTCCTCTTGGCTTTTACCCAGTTTCACAGAATGGTGTATTTCCAGTGCCATTTTTAATGATACTGGTTGTAGGAGGATCAGTGTGTGTGACTGTCATGTACAGTTTATCAGCCAGCTTGCTGGTGTCATTTCTGTGGGTTTTTATGAGATTATAAATTCTCTGGACAGGTTGGTAGCCTGTTTCACCTCTCAGCAGTTACAGAAATCCCAGGGGCTTCAGTTATTATTTGTTCCTGGTGTTAGGAGAGCATCCTCAGGCCCTAGACATGATAGGACCAAGGGGCTGTAAAATATCAGGTTGGAAAAACAAACCTGACAAAGAATGTAAATGTATTAGCTGCTATTTAAAAAGCTGAAAGGGAAGTGAGTTTTTGTGACTTTTTAGAACATCTGGCATATCCCCAGTGCCATGCAAATAAGCAACAACATTGCAGAGAAAGGCTGTGAAATACTTTGGTTTTAAATGCCAGCAGTCCCCCATTTGCAACCAATCACATACTCTTGAGGGTGAGGGAGATTGTTTTTCAGAATCAGTGGGAAAAAACCCTTGCTTGTAGACTGACCTGCTGGGGATTGCATTCTGATCCTCCAGCGCAGTGGTCTTACATTTGCTGATGAAAGGGTGGGGAAACTGAAGAGTACTGTTGGCAGCTGAACATCAGGAATTGGGGTAAACCAGCACTCAGCATGCTCCTCACTTTGTTAGGATGCCACCACAAGGTCTTCCTCCCTTCACCTTCCTCCGCCAGCAAATTCTGGTGGTCTCTAGATTTATCACTACAATTATTTTAGGTGAATGACCCCCCAAATGTTGAGTCTAACCTTGCTGTGGGGTGTCTTGAAAACCAGCATCACCTTTCGGGGCCACATCTGAATATACTTTAAAAACCCTACCAAGAATGTTATTCATATGTCATCATTTATGTACTGTTTTTTTATTAATTCTTCTTTAAAAGGACTTTTAAAAGCCACCAAAACGCTCTCATCTGATTTGTAGCACCAACATGCTTGCTTTTTCTTTTCTTAAACACAGTTTACCGTTCGGGGTGTCAGACCAGGAGCTGAGGAGTGTTCAGTCTGTTGAGAGCTGAGGTCTTTGAACAAGCCATTCACCAAATAATAGTATGCTGTTTATATTCCAGCTAATCTCATGACAAAGTGGTATAAAATTAATTCCGAGCCAGCCAAGTCAGTGAGGCAGGCAAGGCAGCGAGTGCATCTGAATCACAGAGCGTGCTCATTTCTGCCTGCCTGCTGCTGTTCCTGCTCTACCATTTTCTCCTTCCTTTGCCACGTGTGCAGATGCAGCCTGAAGTGTCTTGTGCAGCTGAACAGGCTGATGAAGCCTGGGGAGTTTCCAGGTCAAGCCTTTAGGTCATGTGCTGGTGGACACGCAGAAATACAAATATCAGGGTTACAGACAGGTACAACCTTTTGTCTGAGTATTTTTCCAGGAAGTCAGGGTTACTGTGCTAACACCTAAAATGCTTCACCTCTGTATTTAAATAGCAGCTTTTTGTGGACACTTTTAAAAGTCTGATCTCAAAAGTGTTTAGCTTTAGAAATATCAGGACAAAACTCAGTGTGATGGACATGATTAGGAAGATTTTCATGGTTTTTCCTTTTATTTGGGAGCAGCTTCTTGTCTTTGCAGCCTGCCTGGTACTTTCGGGCAGTCACACCACAGAGACTGCTCTTGATTTTTAAATTACTGTTGATTAGAAGTCGTCATAATTTTGTCACTTGTAGTTTGTAACACAGAGGGAAGCCAACATCTAATGGAATGGAAGAAAAGAGGTATGTTCTGTTTAAGCCATTCTAAAACCAATCATTTAACTTTGTACCAGATACACCTCATTTCATATTAGTGAATTTGTATTTCTTGCATCATCTCTGACTTTCAGGAAGCCTCTTCGCTGTCACACTCACCTTGGGCTATCTCAGCATTCATTTTACAGGAGACAGAGAGTGTGTGCTTTGAGGTGGAGAGTGCTTTGGATTTGCAATTTTTAACTGAGTTTTTAATTTATTCTTTCAGCAAGTTAAAAACCCTGGGGCAAGTCCCCAAGAAAAGTGGGGGAGTGAAGCCTGTTCTTTCTCCTCCAGTCTCTGGAAACACTATAGAAATGTCCAGTAAGGGATGTCTTCCAGTCTGTCCTTTTCACACCAGAAGCCTTCTTTATTTTTTCATGTCTACTTGTGCACTCCCAGTTTCTTTTCTTACCCACCCTGGAGCTCAAGACAATCTCAGGTCAATCTAGGGAATGCCTTTTAGGTTTTGCCAACCATCCAAAGGCTAGGACAGAGACATGCAGAGAGGATGGTAGCGAAGCTGAGCAAGGATAACAGAAATGCTGAAGAGAAGATGTATTGTGAGGAAAGGGAGAACAGAGAGACAGTGATACTCTGCCTTCTTCTCTGCCCTTAGGTGCTGGTGGGTGTGCTCTGTGTGCTTAAAAATCTGGATCTTCCCTCTCAGAACAGCTGTGGCCACTACCATGTTTAGAAATAGGAAAATAAGTGGCTGCTTGATGGCACTAACACCAACAAACCAAGGCAGGACTCAAGCTGATGCCTCAGTGTGAAGTAGCCTACTGCAATTATGGCCTGCCGTTTGTTTGGAATCCACCTGCTGCTGCTCGTTGTTTATTTGTTTAATATTGCTTTATTCATGCATTGCACTACCACCTTTATCCATCCTTTGCCAAAATTATATTGCTAATGATTAACTGCATGTGGCACTCCTGCAGTGGGGTGCTCAGTGCTGGGTTATTTCATGCAGGGCTGTAGCAAAGCAGCGAGTGAGAAAATTCAAACCTGGAAAAGCAATAATTCGTTACAGTAGAAATGACCACAGAATGAGTCACACAGCTGACACATTCTGACATGCAACCAATTTATTAGAGGTTTGCTTTTCTGCAAGACTTTTCTTCCTCTCTCTGTTCCAGATGTGCTCTTCATAAAGGCTGCACAGAGACATATTTGATGCACAGACAAATATTTCCTATCTTGGAACTTTCTGTCTCTTCTTATCTACAAAGGCTTTTGAAAGAAGACCCCAAACCTGAATATTGTTAAATGTGTGGAAATATAGCAGGACTTTTATGATGCTTTGAAATTGTTAGTAGAGGATGAGTATTAACACCAAGTATTTTGGGACTGTAAAATACAGCCTGGGAGGGATAACTACCTGTTCCATGAAAGGCTATTTGTTAGCCAAGTTTTTCCAGGAGATCTGTGCCATCATCATTTTTATTGGACTTAAGGGAATTTTCTCAGTGCCAAGATATTAAAATTTAGGTTAAGACAGCACTTTAAGGTGCATCTTTACTCCCAGATTCATACTATAAATACTAGGTCAATCATCCTTTACCTCTTAATGGTGAGCAGTCTTCCTAAAGTTTGGATATTGAAACCTGCCAATATTTCCCTTGGGGCTGAAGGCTCTGCTTTACTGTGTGGATGACCATGCACTGGAACAGGTTGCCCAGGGAAGTTGTGGAGCCTCCATCCCTGGAGATATTCAAGAACTACCTGGATGCAATCCTGTGCGATATGCTCCAGGCAAGGAGCAAGGAGGTTGGACCACATGACCCCACCAATGCTCCCTTCCAACCTTTCCCATTCTGAAATTCTGTGATCACGAGCCTTGATTATCTCCCTGTCCACAGAATAGTCCTTCTGCCTTGATGCAGAGCTGAGCAAAGGGGCAAAAGGCAGGAATCCTCTTGTAGAAACTGCTGCCTTCTCCACAGATAAATGGTAGGTATCTTGCATGATTAGTCAGTCTTCTAAATCCAAAGTACAGCTATATTTTGCACTGTGGGCTGGAGGGGGGCTGAAGAATGAGACTGAACTTCATTAGTAATCCTTATGTGCAAACAGTTTGTGAATCTCAGCAGGAGCTGCTAAGAAAACAGTACGAAATAATACTGACAGTGACAAGGGCTTCATGATACTCTTGACACTTCGTCAGCCCTGCGTTATTCCTTAAAGAGAAGGAAAAGCAGCCCGGGAAAAAATGTTATATGTTCAATTCTGTGCACACAGATGTAGACAGAATATTGAGAAACTTAAGCAAATCCTTCCAAGAGAGAAGGATACATTCTGCTTAAATTTAGTGTTCATCTGCTAGCTTTAGTGGTTTGTCTGGAGGAGGTAGGCTTGTTGTCTCCTCTGATGCCATCAGAAAAACTGAGATGACTCAGACAGATTAATTGTTCTGTAGGTGCCCTTAGCAGAGGGAAAGAGCTTTTGTTGCATTTTGCATCAACTTTAAGTTGTTTTGAACATGTATCTTAACCTGACCTGCATTGCTGAATTCATAAAAAGTGCTTCTTTAAGAATCTGAAGAATCCAAAATGTTCTTTTTTGTGTTTGTTTGTTTGTTGGACTTGGTGTTTTGTTTGTTTGTGTGGTTGAGGATGATTGTTGGTGTTACTTAATATTCTTTGCCAAGCGTTTGGTCAAAAATGTGAAGAAAATTTGCAAAACGTCAGCCAGCCTGCTGTAATTAGCAGCCAAAAGCTTAAATTTTTGGTTGATGTCTTGCAGGCTTTTATCGCAAGTGATAAATAGGATTACATACTTCTCAACTGTGCACCGGAATCACAGTCAGTCTTGTTTCTCAGAGGAAAAATGCAGTGTATTTCTTTCCCCAAGTGAGAGAACAGTGTAGCAATGCTGCTGGGGGCAGGTGGGACCTAGAGGGATTTCCTCATCGGTTTTACCATGGAGAGAGCAAGGAAAGGGGGCAGAGATGAAGCCTGGTAAAGATCCTACAGAAAGTATGTTTGGGGCATTTCATTTCAGTGATACGTACAGTCACAGAGATGAGCAGAACAGAAAAGGTCAAGGGCATGACAGAGTCTCTGAGAGATTTTTCAGCAGAGACTTGACTTAAGGGCTTCAGTGGCTGGAAGGTAGGAGGGAAGGCAGCTCCACACATCTGCTGTACAATATGTGCTCGGTGAGTTCAAAGAAGAAGGGGAGGTGAAGAAGCAGCAGCAGGGGTGGGCCCTGGCGTGAATCCATAGGCAACATGGAGACAGAGCTGAAATGCTTGGTTTTAAAGCTCCACTACTGCTTACATGGAGCTGTTAATGGGCTGCTGTTTGTGTTTGCCTTTTTTGAAATAAACTTGTTCCAAGAAAACTGGCTTGTTACCAGCCTGACCTTACTGTCTGGAAAGGGAATTAAGGCAAGGCTCGGTCTGGCAGACACAGCTGGTGGTTCAGACAGGGCTTGCAGGAAAGGAAGCTCTTGGCTTAAGCTATTTCATCTGCAAGGGCTTTGCTTCCCACCAGAGACCTTGGGTGCACAGTATTTTAAACTTAGCTGCATTATTAACAATAACAGAGAGTAAAAGAAGAGGAAGCAATCTTTACACCCTGGCATATATGTGCTCTGAAATGGGCCTTTGGCACACAGTCACCTCCTGCTCTTAAAGCTTGGCAGACTTCCATGCACAGCACAGTAGGGTTTTTAGATTAGCCTTGAAATGGAATCTTTGCTGTCCCTGCAGCAGTAGTTACATGTGCAGTCTGCTTTCAGCTGCCTTTCTGTCTTTCACTAGGACGTAGCAGGGTGTTGAGTGAGGTTGCCTGCATCTCTCCTACTGGAAGGGTTTCTGGAGAGATGGAGGAACAACTACAGTTCTGTCCATCACTGCCTACAAGACCAGGGGATGGATTCCATCTGCCAGAACCTTGGTTATGCTGTGGTGTTATTCCTGAAAAGTACTTCTTAACTGCAGCTAAAAACACATTAGAATTGGAGATTGGAGGGCAGGAAGAAAGGTGTAAGTGTTGGTAGTTATTTGCATTTTAGCTCTCCAAACAGCTTGATGTCTGCACCACATACGGTTATATGACTGGAGGGGATGTTTTGAGGTGGGTAATGAGTGTTGGTGCTCGGGTGGTGGGAGAGCTGGAGAAGTGCAGGGTGAGCAGAACACTGCTGCATGGGCCAGGCAATGTTTCCACTTATAAGCACTTGTAGGAAAGGATTAATAAAACTGAAATTAATTGCCACACCTACTGTCTTAGCTGAACAGATAGCCAAGGTAAGTGTTTCCCTCTCTACAGAAACAAGCGTACCATCTTACTTGGAGATTGGGGAGCACGCGCAGAGAGGAGCTGCTGGGGCAGCAAGGTGACAGTGATCCTGCCTCTGCTGGGTGTCCTTTAGTGATCAGAGACTGATGGTACCAAAATGTTTCTAGCATTACAGGAGCTGAGGTCAAGTCTCTTTGGTGCTCATCTGAATTTAAAAACACCCAAAGAAACAAACAAAAAATGTTTGTCACTTATTTCTGGTGCCAAGAGAACTTTCTTCCCCCGTACATGTATATTCAGATGTAGTTCCTTTATTTTCCTGTAGGGAAGCTATTATATGGGCATCATAATGATAAAGAGTTTTAGTTTTGTTTTTAATTATCTTTGTTTTCTCGTTGACTCCATAAAACTCGTTATTTCTTCCCCAGCTTTTTATGTCTCCCTTCTGAAGACAGATGCTGTTTATGGGTGCGCTGTTGTTCTGCTCTCCCTTTATACATTTTTATCACTATTTCCAGTTTCAGTGAACAAGTTTGTTTCTATCCAGAGCAGGTGCAGAGGGCTGGAGAGTTGCAATAAAAATTTGTCTTTTAATGCTTCACAATTGAAAATTTGCTGATAGAGAGTTCGATATCTCAGGTCCAAACTGGGTTCCGGTTCAGTATAAAAACTCAATTCTGTTTATTGCCTTGTCAATACAACACAGATTTCTTAGTATTGTATCCAATCCTCAACAATGCCTGGGCTGGAATTCAGTTTAGAAAAGATGGAAAAAAATGTCTCCTATCCTTTCTGCTCACGTTTACAGCCCTTTCACAAGCTACCAGACACTGTATTACATTTCCAACCTGTGTGGTTTCCTGAAAATATTAGAAAAAAAGAATTATGTGATTAGACCAGCTATTGGAACACTGCCTGTAAAGTATAAATGGTAAATCAGCTTTCCAGACAAAGCCTCTGTGGAGTAGAGCCTGCTGCTCAAAGCACTGACATGGTGCTCCTGCTTGCCTCTTCAGCAAGAGAGATCTTAATCAATTGAAATATATGGAATAGTAACATCAGTCATCATTCTTTTCCTTTCTTTTCTTTTTAAAAACATATGTTTCACTGTTGGCTTTTTTCTTTTTCTAATTAAGATTCAGTCATTTATCAGCAGTTTGTTCGTGATGCTCAGCTTCAAGTTTTTTGGAAGTGCTTGAGTTTTTCTGTGGACACAAGAATGGTATCTTGTTCTGTGCTCAATAATCACCACCGATGGGTACTTCCTTGTTTGGTCCTGGGTGAAAAATATTCCTAGTCAATGACCCTTAAATACTTTGACAATTCAGAGCAATGAAATGAGAAGCAGACCTGCCTGCCACTCTTCTAATATAGCGTCACATTTTTCAAAGGAGCCAGCAGCATTCAGATACCCACAGGCTTCATACTGCAATTTGTTTATTTTACTCCAGGTAACTCTTCAATCTTCTTTTGGTGCTTCAGACATGTCTCCAAGCCCAACGTGAAGTGATGGAGTCTGCCTCTAAGGGAACTTGAATCAAGGCAAAGAACTGATTTTATTGATGGTGGTGTCTTTAAATGAAAAATGACAAGTCACTTTTAATAATCCATTTCTTTCCCCTGCCTGTTGTGGGAATGTTTTCTGTTCATAAAGTCTGTTTTATTTGTGCTATATAAGACTTTATTCTACCGAAAAATTTCCATAACCTCTGGCATTTAAATTATTATTAATGTGTTTCTGTGTACTGTCCTTGGGGAAAGAAAAGTACAAATTGTTACTGGGATGCGAATAGAGATGTATATAATTCATTAGGCATCTGTTTTTAAAATCAAGCTGCTCACATGGGGGCTTGCACAGCTCTTGGCTGTGTGCACCGGTCTTCTACCCAGGCCAAGATTGGGAGTTGGTGTGTAGATACTGTTTATGTGTGTATTTTCCTGCTACCTCCCCTTTAAATCTCTGTGACCAACCTGCTCCTCTCCTCTGCACATGTTCTGTGTCATCTGGTGCTGACCAGGGCAATCCACAAAGAGTGGAGCTTTTGAATCCACTGCTCTGAGTGGGGGTACCTGTGCCCAAAATGTGTGTTTCAAGGTGGGGGAATGTCTTCCCTGCTCCCTCATGCTGAAGTGGGAATCCAGCTCAGAAGTGTGTCTTCAAGCGGTGATGTATCAGTATTTCAAAAGACAATGTGTACTGCCTAGCATTTCGATAACAGAGTTATGTCCTTGTCCCTATATGTCACGTTTTTCCACCAGAAAGATGACAGAATTATATTCTCAGCCACAATTTTGAGGGAAAATCAGCACAAGAACATATGAGCACAAAAAAATAAATGCCTTCAGAATCACCAGAATGTTTTGTGTGTGATAAATTAATCACCTCTGCTGGAGAAAAACTCCCAGTACATGTGAGGAAATTTCCAGAAGCTGTGAGAATAGAATAGCACAAACACAAACCAGCAGAGATCTCTCAGGTATGAGCACAGCAGAACCTCAGGGAAGGCGATCCTATGAGAAATCGTGGGTGCAGGTTTCTGTCAAAAGATGAAAGCAAACCTCTCAGGAGATGGACTGCTCTGTGGGGAAAGGAAAGCAAAAGCATTTCTGTCCCCTCTTGCTCATTGCTTTCTTGAACAAGCTCTGTCATTTCCTGGGCCTCTCCAGGAAAATCACCCTTCTATTAAGTTTATCCAAAAATTGTTTAAATTGTTCCTTCTCTGATCCATAGAGGTACCCTGACAACTCTCAGTTACCAACTCAAGTGTCTCCGTAGGCTGGAATCAGACCCAGAGTTTGCAAAGACTCAGGACTTGGAGGAAGGGGCCACCCTCCCTGAGGTGTAAGAGAAATGAGGACTCGGGCACGGCGGATACACACTCTGATTTGTAGTTACCAGATGGAAATATGGTGATGAAAGGAAGTCCACAGAGGATCTTTCTCTTCTAGATGCATCCCTGCGTTGGCTGGTGTATAAATTTTCAGTGAAGAATAGCACTTCTTTTTGCCTTTTGGCACTTAAATTGTTTATCTTGATATATTGTAGTAGAACTTTCATTTTCAAACCAGAAAAGGAAGCAACATTGTTTCTTATAAGACAGAAAGCTTGTGCTTTTAAAAGATTTTAGATTAATAACTGTATTTATCTACCTTCTTCTGTTTGTTTGCCTCATTTTTCTTCTTCCCATCCTTTTCGTAACTATGCTATTGGAAATGTTATTATTGGAGGTAAAGATCAGTGCAAATACTAATGCACCTTTATTTCCTGATGCCTGACCAAGCAAGGCTTACTTCCTTCTGTTTTTAAAGAAATCCTCTTTATTTTAGTAATTAATTTTAGGCTCATTTCCTTTATGCCATTCCCAATTATTGGCTGCTGTTCAGGAGGGCGTATTTGCCATATTCTTATATTTCCATAGCAACGTGGTCAGCTTGTGTTTTAATTCTTAGTGTTAATAATGTTCTTAAGTGTTGGGTAGCAGTGTATAAGGGTTTCAACCTAATCAAGCTTCAAATTTCTCTTGTGCTAGGTGCTGCACAGTCATAAATACACGTTTTGTGCCCCAAATGCTTTCCGATTGCTCCTTTGGTTTATTGTACTAGTGAGTGATACTTAAATTTGCTTATTGCTTTGGTTTATTTCAGAGAGATTTTTTGAAGAGCCAGGTGCTGCACTATTAGCAGGAATCAGGTAATGGCAGATGCTTGCTTTTCACAGTACTTGAAGGTGAATCTGCGTTACCACATGCTGTTGCATTGTAACACTTGGAAAAGGAAGGAATGCGTTGCACCAGTCTGTGTGCACAGTAAAGGGAAATGTTCAAAAAGTTCATGATCATCTGGTTTCGTTTATTGAAGCTCAGTGGATTTTATGTAATATATTAAATGTCAAGTGTAAACAAAGCTGCAGAGCTTTTCTTCAGGAACTCAAGGTTTTGTCTCTCCTGGGAAGCTGGATGCTCAGTGTGTCTCTGAGGAAAGGGAGGTGTTGCAGAGCTTGGTGATGCCTCCCTTGGAGGTGCCGGTCACCTGCCTGCTGATAAGCATTCCTGCTCTCTGCCCACAGCAGACACTGGCACTCTGGGTAATTGTTGCCTGGTTAAGGCTTCTTATACTTCAGACTGAGAAAAATACATTCATGCAACGTTTATGGAAAGGCCTCAAACCCACTTGATATTTCAGTTCTGGCACAGGCCTGGATTTGGCACTGGGGTGGTGTTGGTGAACCTCGTTAATTCCAGTGGAGGGGGGAAATCAGACATCAGTAGTTATATCCTCTGGTCTGTCATCTGCTTAGAAGTTCAGGTATTATGAGATGTGACTGGTATCTGTATCACTGGTCGCTGTCCTTAACCTGTCACACATGGGACTCTCACTGAATCATGTGCGATCACATTTATGGAGAAGGAATGAGATGTTCTCATGCAGAGAGCTGGAAACAAAGAGCTCAGGGTTCAGCTCTCTCCAGGAGGACATGATGCCTTTGCACATCCCGTGTCAGGGCCCAGGAATGAGCATGGACAGCACTGTGCTTCCCCTAAGTGGTGTCACGGACAGGGGGAGATTTGCACCTTCAAACATTATTCCAGACAAACCTGACCCAGTGCTGCCCTGCTGACTTCACTGATACCAATGAAGGCTAGAGCTAGGTGTTTGGGAGGCATTTTGTGGCACCCTGTTTACAATACAGCAGCTTTCTTCTGCTGTTCTCAGAATGTATTCTGTGTGCCTGAAGTAGGTAACAATTTGGGTCTTTGTGAAACAGAAGAGTATAGATATTAAACAAGAATTTGCAAATATTCTTGCTTTCCAACGTAAAGATTTTGCTGGCCCCTTATCTTTTGGTGGCTTTTTTCAGTAAAATAAGGTGGCAAGAGTATTTTTTCCTGTTCTCCAGCTTGTTTATAGAGGCTACAAACTCCCTCTGGTATGTGTGGCGTGACAGTAAGAATTGCTGCATTAGCGAAGAATTGCTGACCAAAAATTGAGTTTGTGTAATCAAAACTCTGCTAGGTGTTCCAGAGACAGCAGCTTTCCCAATCTTTTCCTGTGGTGCAGGCAAATCTTCACAGCAAAGTGTGTCTGTGGAAGAGGAAAGAGGCCATTGCTGCCTTCCACCCCTCAGGCAGGATTCCCAAAAAAAGCAAAATGTATTCATGCCTGATTCCTCTGCTTGTCCTTTATATTCATCAAGGTGGCCTTTGAAGCACTGCCAGCATACCCCTACTAGTTTAGGACTCCAAGGAGAAGGCGTGTTAGGAGGATGAGTAAGAGAGGGGTGGGGAAGTGTTTCATACAGATGTCAAATCTCTGCTGGTCAGTGGTCCCTTGGTGGTCCTAATTGGTTGTCACAGGTTAGAACAAGCCTGGGTTGCTCTGACTCATTGCCAGGGCCAGGACTGGAGCCAGTGCCTAAAAGCTGACCCTTAAGACTCTCACTGTACTTTGCTAAGACGCTGTTTAGTTAGGATCAGATCTAGCTCCTGCACCTTCCCCTGGAGAGCAAAGCAGGGAAACCTTGCCAAGGAGGGATTAGCCAAGGGGCTGGAGGTGCAGAAATAAAAACAGTGCAGTGCAGGTTAATATAAGCACATTTAATCCACGAACCTCCTCTCAGCATTCATCATTTCCATCTGTAAGATGTGCTGCTGTTGCTCTCAGAGTTGATCCTTGTCCGGCTGGCTATTGCTACTTAGGCACAAGATGCCAGACCTTCCCAGAAGCCAGGATCCTTAATGCCATGAATCACACAGCCTCAGCTGGCTCCAACGCTGAGCTTTGTCTCAGGGACCTTTGTGTCTGCACAGTTTCTCTTTTCTTGCTCACCTTGAGAAATGCAGCAGGGTTTACACTCTCGAGCTTACCCTTTTCCCCATGTGACGTTCCATTTGTTACCTGTTTTGCTGTTTTAATTGGCATCTGTGGCAGATCCATGTGAATGCTACAGGAATGTGAATGCTTGTTTCCACTTGCCAGTAAATTTGCATCTCTCGCATCTGTGCTATTTAATTTCTGGTGGTAAGGGATGCTGCCTTTTGTTCTGTGTTTAAGAAGAACTGGAGCTATACGTGATAAGGTGTTCAGGCCCTTGAAGTCTGCTGCAGGACCTCTTTTTCTATTATACCATGACACAGAGACTTCAGGGTGGGATTTCTGGATATTGTGGCAGAGTCTTTCTTGAGTTGCTGCTCCAGGATGGATATTGTCATCTTCTAGCTTGTTCTGTAATCTGTGTGTTTAAATACAGGGCTTTGCACTGAAACTTGTTAAAATGAAAACTTCATCCCTCTCAGATTGTCTCTTTCTATGACTGCTTGTCTGTCTTAATATTTTTATTCTACTCATCTTTGTCATCTGAAAATCTGTTCATCAAAGTTTTAAAAGTACTTCTGGATCACTAATGAAAACTATTGATTTGTATTAGATCTAATTTACTTCAATGCAAAAAAAAACTTCTAGAAAATGTGATTTCAATTATGGTTGTTCAATAAATTTGTTTCTGCCCATCTGTCAATTCAGATCCATTTATTTGAGCCAGTTTTTATCAGAACACACTGCAAAAACTGAGCACTTCAGCAAGGTCTATGTGTACTGCACTACACTACACTACATACCTGTAGTTTTCTCCATTAAACAAACCGTAGATCCCTAAGGATGTTTTCCAAATAACTCTGTTGATGGCATTAATTACATCCTTCACTGGCTATCAGTTGAATCTTGTATTAATTTCCCCATAGTTTTGCTTGGGACTGATGTTAACTTAATGTCCCTAGGTCACCTTCCTTTTTCTTTTTTTAATTTTTGGATGGGAAAATTCACTACATTTACATGCCAAAATTAATGTATGAAATATTTTTCCTGTGTGGTATCCCCGATAATAACTTTTTACACTACTCATGTGAATCTTAAAGACATTAGATGATTTATTGCTTCTCCTGAAAATGGATACAGATGAACACTGTTGCTTGATAGTCAAACAATAGATGTATGTTTGTTTATTTGTTTAAAACTACATCTGCTGGAGAAAGTTCACTGTATTCTGTTTAGGAGCTGAAAGGAAATTAAACTCTCTGTTGCTTTTTAGACACTTGGTTCTGTCACTTTTTTGTATGCCCATATTTTTTCTTCAGTAGTTCTTTGACAGAAGTTGCCAGGAATAAAATAGTGGCAGGGAAAAAAAATTAGGGACATTGTAGGGTCAGCAATAGCTGCCTTAATTTGCAGGGGGAAAAGAAAAAGGATTCTGTGTGTTTTAAATTAAGGGTATTTTTTCAGATGAAAATATATGCATTTTAGCAGTTTTCTCTGTGTTTTGGTCACCAGAAAGATAGCAATTTTATTCTTAAGTTTAAGAACCTGTAACATTAATGTATGTATGGCTTTGCACTGCTTATTGATTCTGCTGCCACTGGAAGTCTCTGGTCTCTGACATTGGGCTGCTCCTGACTTGAGCTCATGTCATACATCAGCAAATACAAAGTAATCAGACTGTGGCTCAATGGAGACTGAGCAAGGGTTTCAAAACTTCTTCCCTCAACTCTTTTTTTTTTTATATAAAAGGTGAAAAAGTATCAGTACTTACACCATTTTAATTTGTTCTGCTCCAGCTCTTCAGCTTTGAGTTGCTGTAATTGCGTTTGAGAATTGAAGTCTCTTGTGCTTGTATTAATACGATTTTTCACTTTAGTTTTTTTATTCCAAACAAACTGGTACATGCAGGAAAGAAACTAGATCATAGTACTAAAAGTGTAATCTGAAATTTTCAGAACATGGATGCTATAATTTGCAAACAATCAAAATGTTTATTTCCTAACAGTAACTATAACTTTAAAACTGTTTGTAGCATCATTGGCATGCCAATGTACTGACTAGAGAAATTTAAAAGGTGCTTAACGAATACAGCTTGACTGATTTTTATACTCTTCAGGTTTCTTGGATAATTCCCAAATGATGAGGAGGTTTGTCACAATATGCTGGAGGTGTGTGGTTAGGTTCTGGAATTTAATCCTCCTTTGTTGGTTTTTTCCCCCTAGTCTGACTGATTTCATGTTTGGGTATACCCTGTACAGTGAGGATCCTCTTACTCTGAGCCAAAATTCATCAGAGTCCATTCCAACATTTGCAAAGACCTTCAGGTCATGTTCTGTTTTCCTCCAAATGGTTTTAAAGATTAGTAAGAGTCTTGGATATGACACAGAAATTTACTTCCTCTGCAGATCAGGAAAACATTCCATGTATTCACTGTACCTGCGGCATGGGAGAGCCTTACCGAGTTTTCATGCCCTCTCCCTCCACAACCCTCCTTTGCATTCTTCAAATACTCAATTTGCAATAAATTGGAAAAAGTTCACAGGTCTTTGGGCCAAGAGCACTTCAAAACTTCTTGGGTCCAACATACCTCAATATTCAAGAGGGATGTCTTTGCTCCCTTTGTCATCTAGATCCATCTTCTGGTGTTTTACAGTACCTAACTGAATGATCCAATTTAATATGGATCTGAGAAAGAGCGTGAGGCTGCTTAATGCCTGGGAATTAAAAAAAAAAAAAAAAAATCCAAGAGTGACAATAAAAAAAATTTTAGAAGAATAAAAAAAGAAAAAAACCCAAACAACCAAACCATTGCCTTGGCTTATGGTTTATCTCACTGCTACCAGCTCTTTTTATACTCAGATTAGGCAGGCAGCATGTTGACACAGCCCAGACTGTACGTTCTTACATGAAAAAGCAGCATTTTTAATTAAACACACTTGCTGCTTTTTTCATGGTGACAAGCCTGCTGCAGTTTACAGTGTTATTCATTCCATTGAAAACTGAATTTCTTATCTTTTTTCCCCAACCAAGAGGCTGCTTTCTCAAACTCATAATTTTCTTTATCTGCGGTATTTGCCTTAGTTCACAAGAATAGTGTCATGTTAAGGCTCCTTAATTTTCCCTAGAAATTACGTGTCTGGTGATTTTTCACTTTGCCCATTGCAATGAGTCGCTGGTCCAATCCCCTCTCCCCTCTGCCCTCTCTCCTTTCCCCTCTCTCCTCTCTCCCCTCCCTTCCCCCCATCCTCTCCTCTCCTCTCCCCTCCCTTCCCCTCCTTCAGCCAAAGGTACACACATTATCTAGTGAATTTAACCAATTAAGTTACATCAAAGTATTACAAATTGCAAATGTCTTAACAAAGATTATTATAATTATATTGGAGCCAGATGTTCAATTAAACTATTAATAGGAATAATGAAATGGGAGAAAAAATACCCCACCCTAAAACCCCTTTTGTATCCCACGATGTTGGTAAGTAAACATTTAGCAAGCAAGTTGAAACCTGGGCAGAATATTTATGTCCTTCTGTTTATTCCAGCCTTTTAGCTACTGCTTAGGGATTAACAATGAAAGCAATGTCTTCTTTGATTCATTTTCTTTAAATTATATTAACTCTTTCTTGGAAATATTTTAACGTGAGAGTGATGTTACCAGTCCCCCTCTGCCTTTTGTAATGAAGTAAACAAGCCCAAAGACCATTCTCAGCTGTGAAAAGGCTTTTGAGAAAAAACATCTTGTAGCCTATCCAACAGCCAGGGTAACTTGAACTGCCAGAATTAATTTTTCTTGGAAAATTTGGAGCAAATGCACTGCAAAGTTGTTCATTTCATGTAAGTGTGCTTCTGGGCTTAAAAGTAAATCCAACCCCAAAACAGTATTGATGAATCATAGTCCACAGACGTCTGTGTCAACAGGGAAACAACGTTGAGCAAAAATGCATATGCGACTTCTCTCCTTACCTCTAATTTATATAATTTAACAAATGTTTACTAGAGTTTTAATGGATCTAGTAAATCATGCCAAGGATGCCTATGGAGCTAATTTTGTAAAGCAATTGGAGATGAATATTTCATTTAGTCCTTTGTTGTATCTCTACTCAAAATAACATCTCCAAATTGCCATGGAAATATGGAGGAAATCATCACCAAAGGCACTGGGTGATGTTCCTGCTGGAATCAGCTTCTTGCTTAGGGTTGCAGACACCTCCTGGCTTCAAAGGTGTTACATCCCAGGAGCTTTACTGGCTCCAATAGCTCTGAGCAATTATTGATGGTATTCACCACAGACCTTCTCTAGTCACTTGTAATTGTGTTTGCTTGGGGGCAGTGTACTGTTAAGATATTCTCTAGGGAGCAGGCTGTGGTCAGGCGGTCAGGTGCTCATCAGGAGGGCTGTTTGCTGATACAAGCAGTAGGAGCCTCTTCTCTTGTTGGCTACAGGAAGAGTGTGCTCTCCTTTCTTAGGCTGCAAGAGTTCCCATCTGGTAAGGAGGTGTGTATTGGGGCAGTCTCAGCCATTTCATGAGAAAGTTGATTTCCCAGTCCCACTCATCCCACTTGTTTAGTCAGCCTACACTTTGAGACTTCGAGGTTTGGGTTTTTCGGGATTCTTACTTACGCTTTCAGTTTTCAGTTCAAGAGGAGATGGGGCAGTAGTATCCACTGGATGCAGAAGAAGAGCTGTCATTCTGCATATGTCACTGGTTTTGTTTTTAATGTGGTTTTGTGATTTCAGAGGCAGCCCAGTCTTGACCTCTGCTTAGGCTCAGTGCATAATTGTGTTGTGTCTGCTCTCTGCACTGACTGACACCATCCTAGACATTGTTTAAGTGGCTGCAATCCAACTTTCCAGGACATCTGGAGTATTTTCTGATGAATTATTGTTCTGCACCCTGGACTAAAGCTAGCCTTTGGTTAAGAGCCCCACTGATATCTTATATCTTAAATACCTCTGGAAAACACTGGGCATACCCCTGGGAGTGCAGTCTTTTCCAGTTTGAGGCACTGGTGCTGGGGTCATGCCACTGGCCAAATGCTGTCTGCTGGTGAGAGTAGTTTTGCAGAGCTGCTGGGAAGTGCCCAAGAGGACAGCAAATGAAAATCACCCTGCCTCACTGTTTCCTCTCTGAAACGGGGTCTGCTTTGCCAGTCTTTGGTAAAGTATTTCTACTTAGCCCACTAAGCTACTCAGAGAGCAAAAACAATAAACCATAGGTGCCAAGGATGGTGGGAGAGGAAGGAACTGTGCTCCAGCTGCCTAGTTGACTTCATTCTCAGAACCCATGTTTTAAACAGCAAAATAATGTTTATCTTAGCCATCACTCAGATGGAGGGGATGCCCACCAGCAGGTTTGCAGCTGCTGCTAGGGAAACACAGGAAGGAACGCAATTCCCCAGTCACCTTTGTGCCCATGGTGCCAATTTTCATTCAGGTGCAACTGAGCAGGAAGCTGAAATTCTTCCGGGATAGGGCATGGTTCAGAAAAAGCAAGGACAGCAGCAGCCTGCCTGTTGGTGATCCCTGTAGAGGTTTACCAAACCAGCATCTTCTTAAGGGAAAACCCACTGATTAAATTCATCCTCTTCCTCCTTCTTTGCCTTGCTAAATATTCCTGCAGGTGATGTTTTTTAAATTAATACATTATTTGAGTGAAAGCAGTGATGGATCAGAGCTGGAGTTCTTTCTACTCCCACTTCAGATATTGTTTTAAAGATTCTTGCATTGATTGATTTTGGCAAAATTGTGTATGGTTCTCTCTTGTGCAGATGTTAAGGCTGCAGTTACTTCATGGTATTTTGGAACTAAAGCAAGCTGAAATACAGCTGTACCCAGAATCCTTGTTATTGTTTTATCCACCAGCAGAAAAGCAATGGGAACTGTCCTCAAATAAACTTTTATTCTAGAGAACAGTACCACATGGAGATCACTGAACAGCCAGGAGCCACTGTTTATGAGACATTATTTGATTCTTTTAATTTGATTTCTTCTATTTCAAGCAGAAATCTGTGAACCAGAAATCAAAGAAAATTTTATTTCAGAAGCACCTGAATGCAATATATTTGAAGCAAAATATTTTACTCAGCAGCTGCTCCAGGGGTGAGTAAATATTTTACTCAGAGCTGTTCCGTAATATTCCTGTTGCTGGCTACAAGGTCTGTGAAGCAGCAAGGGAGTCCCTGGTGTGTTTGTCCCATGGGCATCCCTGCTGTACAAATTGCTTCAGAGCAGCCCAAAATTGCCAGTTCCTCCATCCCAGCTCTCTCATGGGAACACTGGCATTTTTAGGAGCCCTATGTCCACCTCCTACAGGATGTTATTACTCTGGAGGCTGGAGCAGAGTGTGGTCAGGTTCTGAACCTTGAATTCATTAACTAGGTACCCAGGGACCCAGAAGAGTATTCAAGAGATCAAAATCTAAAAGTAGCTGGACCAAAGTGAAATGTCAGACTTACATTCTTCATTGCTTGTTGTAAGGTTTCTGCAGACAGCATTTTAAATTATTTAGCTTGAAACAGAATTTGGATGCCACAAACAGGGAATGTTTACACAGCCTTAGACATATCAGGCAGAGCTTTTTATTTGCAGACAGATTTGTAAAACAAACCAGTTACCTCCAAACATGACACAGCAATATTGACTCTGAATAGTTCCAACTCATGCCTGGCAGGGTTGACTTTGATTTATAAGGTAATTCTGAAGAATGGTTTAATTTGGGTTTTCCTTCCTGTAGCTGGGCTGCAGGTATCTGACAAAAATATTCCTGAGGTAAATGTTACTACTCACAATCCCTGTATTGTCACTGCAAATTATTCACCTTTATGTATTTTAAGGGTGGTAAAAAACCATTGGAAATGGTATGAACATTTTCTTATAGTAGCATTGTACATCTAATTCCTCTCTTCCTGGTGACATTCTCAGATGTGTAAAGTGACTGGATCTTTTCCAGGCCATTCCATACAGCTTAGAGAAATCTTTCCAGCAACTCATTACTGAGTTACAATAAGCACGATACACTGATTAGACTAATAGTTGGCTTGGACTATAACTTAGAGGCTTTCCTACTTTAATTTAGATGCATGCAATATGGAGTGTAACAGCCACACAATTAAACAGATTCTTTCTCAGAAATTGCCCAGCAGGGATGGATGATCCCCATTCAAATTTTCTGTTGAAAATTACAAAGATATGAGAGCTGCAGTTTTCATTTCTTTTTCTTTTCTTTTTTTTTTCCACAGCTGAGGAATATGTCTGTAAGCCTCAGGATACATTCATTTGTCTGTGAACTTCTTTTGTGTGTAAAGAATTTGGCTACAGAGCCAAGTTGGATATACACTACACAATAAGACTCAGAGATATAGCAGTACTGATCTCTGTCGATGTCAAGAAAAGTCCTGCAGATGCCATAGGACTGAACTCTGAATACTTTGGGGGACATTCATACGGTTTTGGAAATTTCAAGGTTAAATTGTACTCTTAAGGATAAGAATTTTACTGACTCCATGCTGTAAAACTGCTGGATATTCTCATTCTTCAGATGATGATGATTGAATATATAATTTTATTTTTCGGACTAGAATGTTCATAAGCCAGCTAGCAAGCCTGCTTCAGATTGATGTGACCTGCAAGAACATCTTTCACATATTTGTTATTTCATAGCTCAAGACATATTTGTTATCTTCATCTTCTGGTAGTTTTCATTTTGGTTCTAGGCACAAATGAAGAAACGGTCTTCCAGCAGAAAATCTGATGAGCCTGGTATAAGCTAGGGAGGGATTTCAACACGTAGTCCTGACTTAACTGCGTGGTCTCACCTGTGTATGCTTTCCTAGCTGAGCTGGGCTTATGCTTCTAAGATATCAATGCAGAACAGACATTGCTGAGAAACTAATTAATAACCTACAGGGGGTGGATGTCCCCTCCTTTTCTGTTCTGTATAAACAGTCCCTCATTTCAGTGGTGTGTCCTTCTGTGATGTTCAGCACACAGTATCCAGTTTTATCTTTGATATAGTTACCTGTTTGATGGTTTCCCATTGCCCTGAAAAGACTAAATATTTTGTTCTCTCTCCCAAGACACTTTTACTTATTATCTTTTCAAGATGCTTCTTTGAGCTGAAATCTCTCCAGAGAGTTCTTAGAAGGTCAGGTCTGGTTTATTTTTAAAAATGCAGTATTCAGCTAATTCGCAACAGTTATTTAACACTTGTGAGCTTTTGAGCTTTTTTTCCTCTCCTCTCAGGCCTGCTCTGGCCATTTCTGTTACATTTCAGTCATGGGAATGCTGAAAATCAGGGGTTGGTTCTCAGGTTGCACCAAGAGTGGGTTGTGGCATGGGTGTCATCAAATGCCGATGAGGCTCACAGAATAAACTCTCTTCACTTCTTCTGGGATTTCCAAGCCCTGGAAGCATCTCCCTAGTGGTCTTCACAGGTGATATAGAGACAAATTGCTTTTAGCTGCTTATACATGCTTAGCCACTTTGATATCACAATATCACCAGGTCAATATATAGCTGGGTCTTGGTTTTAAGCCCAGTTGCTCTTAAAAGAATGACAGCTTGTTCAATTGAAAGTAAAATTTGAAANAAAAAAAAAAAAACCAAAAACAAACAAACAAACAAACAAAAACAACAACAAAAAAAAACCCAAACAAAACCAAAAGCAAACAACCACCAGACAGGTTTGAACTTTTTGTGGTGACTCCTGCTTTTGTTCAGGTACATGAAACTCATTTCTTTAAGGTAAAATAAGCTTGGGAATTTTCATCCACTGCAGAGCATATAAAACTATAGTGCGTTTGGCAAGCAAATTTCTACTTCTTAGTAAAAAACTAGTTAATTTAAAGACCTGCACAGGGGGTCACAACTTGAGGAGGTAGAATGTTGCTGTGGTCTGTGTTTTCGTGCTCCATGATGGCATTTACAGCACCCAGGAGCTGCTGGTGTCCCAGATGCAGGCATGGAGAGACTTCAGGAGGAGTTCATGCATAGTCCTGGATTGTTACTAGTTTCTTTGATGCTGACCTAGAGAACAGTTTGGGCTTGCTTTTAAGTAGAGCTGTAATTGTGAATACAGCTCTGTTAGTAGGTTTGGCAGATAATGGGCTTGTTTCCCTCCTTCTCCTCCTCTTCGGTGGAATCTAAACTCTCAGCATCTAATGAGCATCTGCTCGTTCTTCTTTGAACTCTGTAAGATTTCAAGGTAGGTGCAAGTTTGCCATCATGGAAACTTCTGGATTTAATGAATACTACTGACATAGAGGCATCATGAAGGGAAATCCAGACAGACACTGAAAATATAAATTCTCTGTCATGTTAATGTTCTTTCTCCTGGTGTCATCCTTTTCTTTCCCCACCTGCACCTCAGACTCCCACTCTGTAGAGGCTTCCTTTGTGCATGATTAGTCACAGCTTCTTCCTGCCAAAATAAGCCTACCTACATTTTTATTGTTATCATGTCTGAGTGCCCTGAAATTCTCTCCGACTTTATTTGAGCAGTTCATCCCTTCTTATTTCTTACCTTCTTCTTTGCCAGTAGAAAGTATTCATTACAGGGTGTGAGAGGCCAGGAGAGGTCAGTAAAAGTTGTAGGTGCCTTTTCAATCAACTGTTTATTAATGGTAGGTAACATTTTTGTGGAGCTGTGCTCGATATTGAACTGTCTCTGGGCAGCTTTAGAAATTGTGCGTCTTTCGTGAATTTTGCTTTGCAGAGCTATATCCAGCAAAACTGAAATGACTAACGAAAATCCTGTAACTCTGAAATTTCACCCATCATGGGTTTTGAAGGCAGCTTATGATTATGAAAGTACTGCAGAGCCATGCTGCCTTACAGAATGCAAGAAAAAAAAGGCCCATATTTAACTTAGATAATATTTTCTTTTAAATATTATGAAAATTTTTTTCTCACTTCCCTCTTCAGAAGCAGCTTTGAGTGTTCAAACTGTATTGCAAAGAGTTGTTGGGCTGTAAGTAGGTGGAAAGGATGGACACAAATAATAACACAGCTACAGAAGCTTCAGTGGCAGACTCTTCTAAATTAATTGCATCCTCAATTGTAGATAGAGGTGGAATCTGCATTAACATTTTTTTAATCATACATCTTTTTCTCAAAGGGGTTGATTTGTCAAAGGTCTTGCCAACTTAGGGAATATTATCTGAGGTTATTGAGCCTTTTAGAACACAGACTGAAAGTCTCCTTATGGTGGAGGAAGGGTGGCCCAAAACACAATCTAAGCAGCTCATCTGAGAGTACGGGAGATCTCTGGTTATGCAAGTCACTTCAAGATGACTGAATGGAACAGTCAAAGGAGTTCTTAGGCATGAATATTCTTGCTGCCACATCTCAGCTGGCCCAAAGGGCTACATAGAGTCATAGAATAAGCTGAGTTGGAAGGGACCCACAAGGATCATGGAGTCCAGCTCCTGGCAATGCACAGGAGTGTCCCAAGAATCACACCCTGTGCCTGAGAGCCCGAAGGCTTCTTGAACTGTCAGGCTTGGTGCTGTGACCACTTCCCTGGGGGGCCTGTTCTAGTCCCCAACCACCTTCTGGCTGAAGAACCTTTTCCTAATATCCAGCCTAAACCTCTCTGACACAACTTCGTGTCATTCCCTCATGCCCTACCACTGGTGACCAGAGGAAAGAGATCAGTGCCTGCCCCTCCTCTTCCCCTCACAAGGAAGCTGTACGTACTCACTGCAAATATTCAGACAGGGAGCATGGAGGGAAAACTGCCGTATTTAGTAATGATTTTTTCTGGGCTCGTTTTGGAAATAAATGGGAAATTAAAGTGAGAGACAAATGTCAGGAATGAATCTTGTGCCTTTCTGAACAGAGTCTGCAAGCTCTCACAGTGGTGAATAGAGATTTACCCACTGAGCAGTGGGGAGAGGGGGAGCTAAGTAAGGAACTACCCGATATTGTCCCCTGCTTAAAACCATCAGAGGTGCTCGGGGGAGGGCGGTGCCGGCCCCAGGGATGTTTCCCAGGCAGGGAGCATCTCCCGCGGGGAAGCTGCCGGGAGTGATGGATTTCGCTGGCCGTGCATCGCCACCTGCTGCCTGCCGGGGAGAGGAGCCCTCAGACCCGCCTTTGCCACCTTGGTGATTGCCAGGGCACCTTTTCCCTTTCCTCCGCTGTCCCCCCTCTGCCAGCCGCGAGTCCCTCTCTGAGCCCGGCAGCAGCGGGGCGAGAGCCGTCGGGAAATGACGCTAAAACGCCGCGGATAACTTTCCAAGGGGGATTACTTACAAGGTATGAGCTCTGGCCAAGGAGGGTGATGGTCTTGGGCTCGAAACTGGTGCTCTGTTTGCTGTCCTGTCCTCCCAGTTTTGGGGTCTTTTTCCTCTTTGAAGATGGTCTTCACCACATTCATTCTGTGTCACCAAATCTAGTTTTTCACTTAAAATGTAGGGGAAAAGTGGAGCTGGTGATCTGGGAAATATAAATGAATATTCGTTTAAGCACGTGGTGAAGCATTGCTTAATGTTGGAACAAATCCCTTACTTTCACCTATGCGATCTTGCCTTTGTATAAAAAGGGATAAATAACGTAAGAAATTAAGTGAAATTGGGAAAAATTATGTCATTCTGCTCAGGCATCTCAGATGATGGCACACTGTGCCAACAGAAAAAGAGCCCAAGTGAATTGAGTCAATCTGACTGCAAGATGCTCATTCTGACTCCCAAAAAGACTCAGGATATTTTTTCTTCATTCAGAAATAAGAAGACAAACAAACAAGCACACAAAAACCAACCCAGTACCTTAGCATGTTGAAATAAAGAAACCAATCAAACTTTGGGACGTCTGAAAGAATCACAAGGACCACAAAACACTCCTGAGATTGTGGATAAATACAAAAGACACCTAAGACCTTAAATACATTAACTGAATGAACTGGCTATTTTTGCCAAAAGTATCTAATCTTTGAGAATGAAGGAAAGATTCTTTGTGGGGTAAAGTTACTACCTGTTAGAAGCCCAACTGTAGGTATAAAATATATTTATACATTGATTAATGATATTATCTAGATAAAGAGCAGTATGAAATCTCCTGGTGTTAACTGCACTTCAATTTGAGCACAATAATTACAACAATTAGAAAATAAGCCTGATAAGCCTTATTAACAAGTAGCAACATGTTTTAAAAATATAGTAATATTTTATGTTTTATATTAGTCTTATATTAATATTTATTATATTAAGTAAATAATAATTTAAAAATTGTTGTCTGATCCCCAGAAAACTACACTTATGGTAAAGTTAGCTGTGACTACAGATGTTTAGCTGGAAGGATTTCCTGAAGTGCAACATTAGCAAATCTTCTCTTTTAATCTGGCTGAAGGTCCTGTAAACACCTGCCAGTACAATGCTCGGGGCCCACTGGGGAACAAGCTTAGAATAATGGTCAGTGTTTCATACACCCTTCAGGAAATCAGAAGAAAGGAAACCCATTTGGACTACTTGTTTAAGCACAAGGCTACAAGAAAAGACAGTTGTATTGGGAAGAGCTAAACAGAAAAATTCCACCCTTGGAGGAGATTAATTCTAGACTCAAATGAACTAAGAAACCATCACCTGTAAACAATATTACTGCTTGAAAGACAGGTGCATCTGTTCATTGCCTGGAGGCACAAACAAGTCATATTGGTGGTCAAAAATCTGGTTATATAAATAAAAATAATCATGGAGCAGTGACGAAAGAGCCATGGCTTTTCAAGAAATCTACATAGTACTGTAGTTCCTACATGTACTGCTTATTTCTGTAAGTCGTGAATTATTTTAATGGCAGTTAATAAGCTCAATATATAAAAGTAACAAAGAGCAGAATAATTTTTCATTCCGTAACTTGCAAGTCTTAAAGTAATCAGAGTATTAAATTTCAAAGATGAATAACTACAAAACAGCTTCTGCTGAATTAAAAGAGCTTTAAGTATTTGCAACTGCACTCTCCTCTGTTTCTGCTTACAATTCTGGGTTTTATAATTAATTGGAGACTACGGGTTTTTTCTTCATACAGGAGAAGACAAGAAAAATGGCTTCTGTAAGATACCTTCATGATTAAAGGTGAGTGGGATGAACCCTGTCCACGATGAAGAGTGAATCCGCTAAATGAATGGGTGATCACAGGCTCAGAGAGGCTCCAGGGAGCCAGGTGAAGGTCACCAGCACATCATAGCTTGTCTGGCACTAGGGCACTTTTCTCAAGATCTGCCTCCAAACATTACAGAGGTTTAGTAGTTGAGGAAAAAAATTATGTTAAAAAAAGTTTAAAAATACAAACCAAACCCAAACCGAACTCCTGCATGTAGTTTATTCAGCAAGTTAGTTCATTTAAACAGCTGAGCACCGGATTTGACAAAACAATATTGCCTCCTGTTATTTCAGCTTAAGCTTGTAAGGCTACAAGTAGCTGCAGTTAAATTTATTAGACATGTTGAACCATTCAGCACCATCTTGTATTTGTATTAAGACAGAATGCAAGTCAGGTTCCAAAAATGTAAGCATCATCCAGTCTGAACCACCTGCTAGGGTCCCCCTGTAACCAGTGTCCTTTCATTCCTTGGTTTTACTGGCACTCGAGCTGTGACTGAAGCATCCATGCACACAGACATCCCACCTCCTCCAGGAGAAGATAAAGTGATTACACACAGAAAGGCACTTTCTGCTTTTAACAGTGGCCACAATCTGTCATTTTCAGGTAGTTTTGGCTGCTCAATTGCCCAGTCATCACAAGCCTAACAAAGTGGCAGGGCACTTGTGTTCCCTGGGCAGAGGCAGATGTGCTCTTCTAGACCACTTGCTGTTCTCTGTTTTGCTTCCTCAGCTGTTTTCATTTCACAGCTTTACTTTAAGTGTAATTGGGTTTTGCTCTCTTACTGCTGGAACACCAAGGAATGGAAAAGACATAGAAAAATAAGAAAGAAATAGCTATTCAGGAATGAGACTACAAAGTTCCTTTTCTTTTTCTTTTTTTCTGTTCTCTCCTGAAAGGGGCTCCTACCAGGTAAAGTTTCAAGAACAAAAACACCAACCTGCACAAAAAGCAATTAGGGCTACTCTGTGAAAATACATGCATCTTAGAAAATCTCATTTTAATATGTGGAAAAACTGTCATTTGAGCTGTTCATAGACCCATGACTCTCTCTGTTTTGCTGTTGGCAGATCACTTACTCATGGCACTTTTCTTTTGCAAAGACCAAAGGTACAGTACTGCATGTCTGTGTCATGGTGTGGCACAGGGCTTGGAGCAGGGCCTGCAACCCTCGCTTGGAGAAACAGCACTGCTGACCGAGGACAACTGGTGGATTATCTGCCTTTAAAAAGTTTGTGCAGATTACTACAACTAGGAAGGCTGTAGTTTCTGACATGCCTTAGGTTTTAACTTTTATATTTTCAAAGTCTGTACCGCTTAGAGTGTAACTCTGAAGTTCCTTGTAGCCTGTAATTCCTGCTCTCTCGTACTGGGTAGACATAACAAAGCCTCTCCAGGCTTTGCCTTCAAGGACAGCCAGGCTGTTCTAGGCCCAAAATGTGTAAACCAAAGATTCTAAGGGGGCAAGCTGAGGGGAATTACATCATTAAACTGGGGCTTTAATTGGAGAATTAACCCTGATATGCAAATGAACCAAACCTATAAAAGTGTGAAGAACTCGTGATCTGGGTCCATCTTGGGGTCCATTTTTTGGAAGCAGCCTTTGGCTCCCCCAGGGTGTACCTTGAAGGCCCTTCAAATAAATACTTATCTTTACTCCCTTACTCTTGTCTAGTCTCTGTTTCTAGGTGGCTGGAGGAGGCATCATCTGTGGCCTCAAACTTGCCTCGTCTTTGGGCCAGCACAAATATTTGTGTAGTCGGGTGACAGGTGAGACTTTGGGAGCTGAAAAAAAGCCTTGCCAAAACCAATGAAAAGATTTATTTTTCAGTCTGCTCAGTACTGCAGAATATTCACAGAAAAGCTTGTGCTAGCACAAGGAGGGTGTGTGGAAACAAACAACTGGGGAGAAGGGCAGGACTGCCTCTTTTGGTGGCTGTGCTTGCTTAGGTAGGCTGCGAGTGTCCTCTGAAGTACAGCCAAAGACTAGTCATCTGAAAATGTTTGAGTCACTGCACAGCTCAGCTTGATTCCCTCTCCTTTGGAAAACACAACTCAGGCTGTCAGTGAATCTAAAAGTTGGAATGTTTCCCCTGTCTGGAGACTTACTTTGGGAGGTAACCATGAGTAGATCTGGGGAGAAAACAATCAGACTGGTTGACACACCATCACTGTCGGTTGTGTTAAAAGTCTTTGTAAGCTCAGCACACAGAGAAACAGGATCCCTGAGAGGTTCAGCTTTGCTTGTCAGTACCACTGAAATGGGAGCAGGTTTGTACATATCATGATTTGCTTTTGGCTGCTGGCTCTTAAGGCCATGAAACCTTGACTCATTTCTCTTGCTGTAAATGTTTAGGACGGGGTTACATGGGTATTTCCTCATTGAAGAGAAGGAACTGAGGCATAGACATTGGTCTGCTCTGATGTCAAGGACTTTGTGAAATATTTGCAGGAAAGCTGTGACATTAACTGTGTCATTAACACAGAGGTACTGTAAATCTGAATGGGTTGATGTCTATCCACCACAAACATTTTCATTTCAGATGTACTGATGGGATGAAAGCTTATAGCTTCCTTTAGATAAGCAGGTCATTTATCTTGCTTAGACTGTAGAAGTGGATGTTTGCAGACAGCTCTTTAGAGTGTCACCTTTAAAGGGTGCCCACCACCTCATTTGTCCAACCTGAGAGATTATCAGTATGAAAGGAAAAACACAGTGCTAGGAAGGTTTCACTGTGTGACTTTGTGACCAGACCAAAGGTTTCTGCTGAAGTTAATCCGTGTTATTCAGTAATAAGTATCAGCAATGAGCCAAGCAGAAAATGACCGACATTAACTGGAGCCAGTCTAACCTGGTGGTCAGCAATATTTAGCAGATCACTGCAGAAAGATTGCCAGGGGTGTGGAGGGCGTGAAACAGCTGCCTGATATACAGCAAACTGCAATGGCAGCAGCAGCTGGGAAAGCCACTGTAGTACAAGCACTGACAAGGTCCAAGACAGGCTGTAGACATTTATAATGAATTAGTCTGGGATGAAGAGATAAAGAAGACCTTGTAAAATCACTTCAGAAGTCAGAGCAAACCATTCAAAGGAAAGCAGTACCTGCAAGAAGTGTAATCTTAGCAGGGAAAAAAAAATCAAGGTCATTCTAACTTTGCAGCAAAGGTTTCCTTGTTTCAAGAAAGGCAGCAAAATACTTTGTGTGTGAAGCATGTCAACATGAAAGGTTTTGACAAAAAGTGTGAAAGGAAAAGGCTGTTTACCTTGAGCCAGTGAATAGGGACAGGACTTATGAGATCAGTATTCATTAGCTGCAGTTATGAAGGGTAAAGGATGATCAGAAGTGACAGAGTTACACAGCTTATCACCCACCCCTTAACAGTGGTAACTTCTGTGAAAGCTGAGGGGCATTGTGACCCATGGAAAATAAAGCACATACAAAGCATCATAGACAATAGACAGAAGTAAGTGTACTCACATAAGACTAAGCTTGAACTGTGTCTTTAGGTACCAACTAACCAAGATTGATATTTAATATTCTAGTCCAATAGTGATGATTTTCCCGTTCACCTTGGGACTTTACGGTTTAATTGTCTGAATATATGAAAGCATACAAATCTAGAGGTAAGGCGTGATTTAGCCTCAGGGCTTCTCCTCAAATATATGTTCTTGGTAAAAAGCAAAAATTCAAACTAAGTTTATGTTTTAGAGCCTGATTTAACACTTGATTCTTCCAGCATGTTCCAGTCATCAAACAAAATATATAACCTTCAGTCATCTTCAAAACGACCTGTTTAGGAGCTTTACAGAATTCCAAAGGTAACAGAACTTTAATGAAAAATGAAATACCTATTGGAGTGCTGCTAGATGAAGGGTTTGATGCTGAAGAGAGAAAAGGGCTCGCTCTTTCTTTCTTCTGAGGGAGGATGTATTTTCATAGATGGGGACTTTTCGAGAGCTTTCTACTTCACATACGTATGGGACATCTAAGAAGCCAGAAAAGTGCTGGGCTGGTGGATCTGGAACAAAAAAGAAACATCCATCATATGAGACATGTGCAGTTCTCTGAACTCATACCTCTTTTGTGCCGGGTTAGTCACCATTAAGTACAACACCAGTTGCCTCACACATGTTCAGTCAAGCCCCCACTGTGTCCTCAGAGCACTTGACAGTTTTGGGCTGCTCTTGCCTTAATTTGAAGCTCATTGAAAATACATTAGAAAAAGTGTTTTTGTTTGTCTGTGTACATGGAGAAATACAGCCCTAACAAGAGTCACCCTGATATCCAGAACAGTGCAACAGGGTGTGTCTGAGAACCAGGCTGCAGAAGAGCATCAGAATGCTTCCCTTGAGAGAGGCACAGGGTGAAACAAAGCTGTTCACTCATTACAGAAAGAATCAGAGCAGGCTAAGCTGGGAAAAGTAGAAAATGTGAAATTATATAAAATTAGGTGTAAGTGTTAATCAAGAGCTAATTACCTTCTGTAAGCAACTGACTCACGGATGTTCTGAGCCTCACAAAAAGAGACAGAAATTTGTAAGGTAACAACAACAGCATAACAAAACCTCTGTTACTGTCTGTTGTAGTTTAATGTAATTCATGCATTTTATTTTTTGGAAAGCAGACCTAGGGAAAACAAAGGGTTGCTGCGCTGAAGAGTTACCACCAGTTCCACTTTGTGACTGAGGTGGCTGGTGCATGAGGCCAGTCTAAGACTGCACAGGGAAATACAAGTGTGGAGGCTTCTATTTGTCTTTTCTGTTCCAATGCATGAATTTTCATGAAGAATCAGGGGAAATTTGAGCACAGGAAAAGGAATTAGGAAACTGGGAATACGAGCTAATAGATCTGGTGAGAACATCCAGTCACTTGGTGTCACAACTCTCCAGAACACACATTTTACTATAGTGATAGTAAATCACTATTTTAATACTACTCTGGTGGGTTATCCTCATGCTCCTATTGAAAGACTATTCTAGAAGCTCAGACCCAGCACTGAACCCTCAAAATATCCAAGTGAAATTCATTTTTAACTGCTTGGTGCCTATTTGATTTGCTGACAGTGCAGTCCAGTAGTTTAAACAGTGTTCTCCATTTGCAGCAGGTACAATTCTGCAATGTTCCTGAGGAAAAATACTACCCTCTTCTAGCTTTCATTTTGCTAGCTAAATAAGCTGTGCTCTTTCAGTTTTTTTGCTTATAGGCTGCTTGAAGGCATGTAAAACTTCAAGCAAAAATACACTGAGGACACTGAGAAAGAAAGTTTCTGTCAGAGGGAGAGGAGTGGAAGGGGTTGTTTCAGAGGAAGTAAGAATAGAAGAGAAAGGGAACAAAAATGTCTGGATGGAGTAGTATGAGGCAATGTGCAGCTGGCAAATTTGGCTAAACCTTCTAACCTGGATTCTTTGTGACCTGTTAAAAAAAAAAAAAAAGGAAGAAGAAATGTGTTGATGTATAAACCATTCTTCATAAAATTGGTAGATGCAGAATTGTGAGGAACTGTTTCTTTTCATCTCTGAAGGAGTGATCTGCTTCTTCTGCAGCATTTTGTGAAAAACAGATTTCCAAATACTTGCTCAGAAGACTTCAGTGAAACAAAAAGATACAGGTGTAACTAGAAATAGTTGGTGTTTCTGTGTAGAAAACTGTTGTCCTGTGCTTCACTATCATTCCTATACTCACCTGCCAGCCAGATGTGCTGATGACAAACTTGTGATAGCAGACCCTGCTGGAGCTGATGAAGTCTTTTCTGATGTGATACCTGATTCATTTTTCACCCACAGAAAACCAGAAGTGCTTTCTTGATTGCTTTCCATCATTCAGAAGCAGGAAACAGAATACCAAGCTGATTTAGTTCCAGTGCTTGTTTCCCTCTCCATATTTGTACTATGGCCAGACTACTCCACAGCAGGTCCCTCGAGTCTTTTTGAAGATGTAATTTTGTCTAAGTGCATGAACTCGAGCATTTGAGCTGCAAGGTCTGACAATGATAAATGGCAAAACTCTGTTTGGCTGAAATCAAAAGCAGACAGACTGGGGAAGGGACTCAGACCTTCCTTGGTTTTCTGCATATCACCCTTCCAAAATGGTTGATATGGTCCTGTACTCAAGCTGTGCCCTGTCATCACTGCATTGTGGTTGGATCAACAGGAGGGAGTTACCTGGGGGTTTTTTCAGTGCTTGAAAACCAGAAGAGAATGTGGGAAAACCTAGGCATTTTCCTTTTTGAATGTGTCTTGATTAAGGAATAAAGGTTATGGAGGTTCTTCTAATCTTAAAATAAGTGTCTGGAAAAAAATACATTAAAAAGAAAAGAGGACTCTAAATCATTTTTGAACAGAGATGAAAACTACCTAAAATGCTTGCACAAGTGCAAAATAAAGAAATAAGTCCATATTTGGAAGTAAATATATCATGTAAATAGATCCACTTCACTCAGAGACTTAAATTTCTGGTTTTTACACAGAAGTTAACTACCTCTTAAGCAAATTACATTTCCGGGCAGAAGGTGTGTCACAAATGTAAAACTAACCAAGTGCAATTTGCATTTTGAAGTGATAACGTGAAAGAAAAATTGCATTTCAATTTCAATTCAGCCTTTGTCAGATCTTTTGTAGCTCTGCAGACAGCATCAAGGTAGCACCGTTTTCTGTAAATGTGCTATTTTCCTCTGCAGTTATTACGCAGAGTTCACAAGAGAACAACAAATGATCCAAATATGCCTTTTGCAGACATGGTTTTATTTCAACATGAAGCTGCTGACTGGGTATAGATGGAAAAGTGTGAATTTTGCTCACAGTGTATATTGAGCTTCTATGGTTTTCCAGAAAACCCAGTAACTGCTTTTGTTTAACATGTACTTAAATGCACGACAAACAGAGCAAAGAAAGCCATTCCAACCTTTCTGCTTTGAGGAACAACTACAAAATTTTTGACCATCTGTACATATATCCTCTTCTATATATAATTAGGAGAGGATTCCTAATCTGAGCTCTTGGTTGAGGGATATTGGTAATTTGGAGAAAACCAGTCTGGTGACAGCAAGAATTTCACACTAATCTGCCTGAAAAATGACATTTACATTTTATTTCAATTGTATTTGTCTGCTTATTCTTTTTATAGAATTTATAAATTCCTGATCTTTAAAAAAATTAATAATAATAATAATAATAATATTCTGATTGTTATTTATTTTAGTAAAAAAGGATAATAAAGCTTGCACTAGGGGGATATTAAAAAGGATATTAGGAGATTACAGAATAATGATAAAGTAAAAATTGCTGCTGCTCAGGCAAATATTAACCGTGCAAAGGAAATTGGAACAGTCTTGTGGAGGATAAGAAAAGGAAAGGGGACAGTGGTGTAAAGAGAATGGGATTAAGTTCAGCACAGTTTGCATCAGTTTTCAATGAAGATTGCAGCAGAGGCTTCGCTGGAGTATAGAAATAAATAGTTGAGCATTCAAAAAAGAGGGTAAAAGAGATTCTGCAGGTTAAAAAAGACAGAGGGAAATAGGATATTCTCCATCCGAGAGCTTTGGCTCAAAGTGTCAAAGATTTCATTTTTTCTTTTAAATGAATACTGAATCAAGGTACCGTAAATACCATGACCATCAAAAAGCAAATGAATAGCTTTTTTTAAAGAGAAAGATTGGAAAAACAGTTGCATAAACATTGCATCCTGTCACCTAACCTCAGAATGCACAAAATTCTGAAACCTGACGGAGAAAAATATAAACTTTGAGGAGTGGTATACGGCAGATTGAAACAAGATCCGTGAGACATATGATTTTTTTTTAGAGATGAGAAAGAACAGTTTTCATCTACTTACACATAGAGAACAGTATTTGATTTCATACCACCAGAAAAAAAAATCACTCTTTAAACTGAGGGAGCCAAGATTTAAGAAAAAAAAGTATAAAGCAGATAAAAAACTGCTCAAAGGACACAGGGCAATGGGCAGTCAGGAGACAGCCTGGCTGGGGAGGTAAAAAGGAGCAGGTTTGGGGATGGTGTCTGTGGGCCTTTATGGTTGTTCAGATGAGCTGTTATCACATAATTTAACAATTATTGCTAAGCATTTGGTACTGCATGACATGGACAATATTTGTGTATTGCAGGTGCTCAGCACACAGAGGTGCTTCTGTAGCAGGTGGCATGTGTGGCATCTCTGGTGGCAGGGCCATGACTGGCCACCTGCATGTTCTTCAGGGAAGCCACACAGCTCAGTGGGACTTTCTGGCTGAGTCCAGAGCAAATGCCATGCTGAACAGCCAATCTCTTAAGCTCAGAGCTGGTTCTTGAACTTCACAGAGAAGCTGAGGAAGGTGAACAGCCTCTGTGTCGAGACAGGTGAGACAGAGGTGACTCTGAAACAGAGCAGGCCCACACCGTCACCAGAACACTGAGTTGGACACATTGCAGGGTGTACACCCAGCATTTAAAGAAAGCTTTGACTGAGCTCCTCGGTTATTAGCATCTCTGTGTGACTGGTACCCCTTAGCAAATGAGAGAAGCATCTCCCCAGATGTTGTCACTTTTCCACACCTTACAACAAAGCATGAGATTTTTACTAATCACTTTGCTTGGCTGAACAAGACTATTCCAGTGAATGGCAAATAAACAGACAGAACATAACAAAGAAAGGATTTTGTAAAGCTATTACCACTGAGCTTGAATTTTAAGAAATGTAAAAAGGAGGAAAGGCAGACTATTAATTCCATCTAAATGACTGGCCTGATTTCTATACTAAAAATCTATTTTAACTCCATGTAATCACAATATTGTGTTGATTAGCTCACTGAAATGTAATCTTATTAGGGGTTCAAAAGGTTGCATTTAATCTAGCTGATTATGCTAGTGCATCTCTGAGTAGTTAGTTCTCTATTGTTGTGGCTCCTAATGAACTGACTGTGCATTAAAATTCACCAGATAAAAGTTACTGCCTTATTCTTATTTGTCCTAGTGTTCTGCACACACTGGTTATTTGTCCTTTATTTGAAGTCTTATGTAAACTTTCTATTGCTAAAAAGCCACCAAACTCCTTGTAGCATATGCTTTCTGTATGTCAGCATGTATTTCAGTCTTCATAATTAACAACAAATAAGCATACGGGTTTTCTTCCCATGGATACCAGTGTAGCTTGTTTCTGCTCTCTCACTCTGTTGATTACCTACTCGCTGAAGAGTGCATGACTTAGTCAGTACCTTCACAGTTCTATTTGCAGAAAGAATTCACAGCTGCAAGACAGGCTTTGCAGTGATTTCACTTTCTTGCAATGTTTATTTCTTATATTAATCCCTATTAAGACAAGTAATTGTTTATAGAGAGCAGCTTTAATATCAGTGCTAAGTTTTTTCACTCTGCCTTTGCTTGTGTATTGAAAGCCACTCAGCTGTGAAAGATTACATTTCCATCTGGAGACTAGTGCCGAGAGAAAAGGAAGGTCACCCCTTGCAAATGGACATCAAAAGCACTTCATGCAGCAATTGTTGGTTTGCTACCAGTGTTAAAAGCCAGGACAATGGAGCTATGGCTGGTTAGGAAAAAGAAAATGTGGAACAAAAGAATAATTTTAGCCTGGTTATAAGGAGGTTGCAACTGAAGCCACTGCAATTACACCAGGGCTGAATTGAGCCATGAAGTCTTCAAAGAAACAAGGTGTATCTCGGAAGGATAAATAAAGTGTAAGTATTTGGTACTTCATCAGAAAAAGTGTAAGTGTTTGGTACAGCCTTTTGAAAGTGCATTAGCTGAACAGTGACGTCTTTTGCCATCCCTCTCTCAGCAGCTAACTCCGCAGAAATCTGGGAGAGTGCAATATATCCATCTTTCTGCTGCCCTCCTCACTGCTGGTCTAGTTTATTTTCCTGTATCATGAAAATAAACACTTGCCCCTACACTGTCCAGAAGAGGCTCAGCCTTGCAGGTGTCTGTGAGGGGGGAAGAGTGTTGTGAACCTGGAGCTGATCAGTAGAAATCAGGGATGCTTGTACACATTTTCCAGATGTTTATTGCCTATGTGTTTAAGGCTGCCTTTGCTGTGGCAGTTCCTGAAGCTGTTCTAGATACATCTGAGGAGACAAAGAGTTAAACATTTAAATGGCAGCTTGCAGTCAGTGAAAATGGGGAAAGGACCTGAGGGAATGGGCTGGTTTTCAACCTTGAGGTCCACGTCCAGCTACCAGTGTGAGATGGCCTAAACTGCTCAGTGCTTCCTCACATCTCAGGGGAATCTTGATTATGAAACACTGCCAGAGTGATGCTCGGTGCACCCTCTGCTCACTTGCTAAGATGAGGCATCTCTTAGCAGCACTGAAACTTCCCAAATGCAGTGTGTCAACATACACCTACATTTGGCACCACCAGGGTGACTTGTGCTCCCATGCACAGTGGTTATGTGGTGTTAAAGTGCATTTCAAGGGCTCAGACTTTTTTCCATCTGTCTATCAAATTGAGTGTGACCAAGAAGGCAAAAATCATTACAGCTGTTATTAAGGTAGTTTAAAACTAGAATTGGAGCTAAAGGACATAAAATTGCTTGAATTTACTGCTTGTAATTATTTTGTCGTTAAAACAGATTCTTTATACTGAAGGGTGAATAACAATTTCACAATATCTGTGTGAGCCACCTCAGGCTAATTTTATTTCTAGCTTATGATGATGGGAATAAGCAGCCAAACCCAACTGCCTTCTCTGGGACACCCTGTATAGATACTCAGTGAAAATACAGGGAAAATACTATCTCCTTTCCCTCTCAGTGAGGAGGCTGTTAGATCAAATGCAGTATTATTATATTAGCCATAAGCTGCCTCTGAGGTCATGGTTTCTTGACAACCTTACTGAACCAGAGCTTCTCTGTGCCTTAGGAGCAGCTTCAGAAGTGAGCAGACAGCCCAGAGGCTGGAAGAAGGAGCTTCTGCTGCGCTATCTACGGAGAAACAGCAAGTGGACACAACAATAACAGTAATAATCTTGTTGAACAACAAATCACAGAGTGGCTGAGGCTAGAAGGGACACATGGAGGTCATCTGGTCCAATGCTTCCTGCTAAGCAGGCTGCCTGGGATCACATCCAGATGGCTTTTGAGAATCTCCAATGACGGAGACTCCACAACCCCTCTGGGGAAACTGTGCCAGTGCTCAGTTGCTGTCGTACTAAAAAACCTATCAAACTTGTCTTCTGTGTACTGGGTCAGATACTTGACTGGAACCATCCTGGCAGTTGATTTAGTCCACACTCCACTCTTCTGCTCTGAGTCCTTTCAAGACCCTGAATCTGCCATTCCCTTCTGTCCTATGGACTGCCCCAGCTGACAAGATGGATGGATGTTTTCAGAGTGGAAGAAAACTTTTATGTTTTTACCCCTCTTCCCACATGTTTTTGAAAAAAAATCCCTAAAAATCACAATCCAGACTCTGGGTGGCACAGTATAAGGTGCCAAGCGGGGAAATCAGCACACCCGATGTTTCACTTCTGCCAACTCCCAGTGGTGCCACCAGCAATTAAAAAAGAACAACAGCTCATGACCATGCTTCAGCTCCCATATCCTCTTTCCAAGCTCCATGGGAGAGGGGAGCATTCACGGGACTATCGAGTTATTATCCGGTTATTACGGGTTGGAATTTATGTGCTGGAAATATTCCTTTTTATAAATGTGCCTTGCTCACTGACATGTATGCAATGAATGGTTAGTAATGCAGTTCAGCGGGTGCTGTATTTGGAACAGAAAGGGGGAGGTGTTGCAGAACAGAATGGGTTAAACATGAACAGCGCAGCTAACTTGTTAAAAATGGTACAGCAGGAGCTATGAGAAAGATGCAGATAGAAGAAACTGCAAAAATCACGTCTTTCTGCACGGAACAGAACACCCTGGTGAAGATTGCAGAACGTCCTGCAGCCAGATAAGCGAGTACGCCAAAGAAAAAGTAACATTATAGCTTGCTATGCATTAGCTACCACATAGACAGAACAAATGGAAATTGTTATACAGAAGCTCAAACAGTATAAATATCTGTGTCTCTTTATAATAAACGTCCTTGCTTCATCCATGCCTGGTCTGTGTTTCAATCGCCGTCAAAACCCTCAGTTTCCATTTCTTGCCCTGTGACAGCCCCGCCACAGAAGTGCCGAGTGTTGGCACAGCACCCGGGCAGCTGAGGTGTGCTCCGTACGTGCCTCCTCTCCCCGTGGCTTCCCACTGCTCCACACTGGCTCCTGACAAACAGCTTCCTAAAGGAGCAAGAGAAGGTCTGCTTGCAGCGAGCTGCAGCTATGAGCACGTCTCTCCACCCTGATTGAATGCCTGCTTTTCATTCATGGCTCCTTCCTCTCTGATAAACATCAGAAACAGCCTAATTATGTTTTTTCTCTCTGCCCAACTTGTGTTCATTAATTTTATCTACACGTATCTCCCCATTATACCGTAGAGACTTGGAGGCAGATTTTTCAAAGGCTTTTAAGCACCTCATACACAATGATTTCCATCAGCTGTGACATGGGCAATTTCTATAAATTCTCATTTTCACCAATCAATGTAAGGAAAGCAAGTAGCCTAGGAAAACATAACACAAATCATCTGAGGTAGAAAATGGAAAGTCTGATTGTCTGTGGTTTTTCAGATTTCCAAATTAAGTTTCATACTAAACAGAAAAATAACCTTGAAACCAAATCGATTTAAACAGCCTGTATTCCTCTATACCATAGGACATTGCTAAATAAAACACCTAAAACTAAATTCTTATGAAAAGCAGCATGCTGCATTATTGTAAAAATTCTTTCCCTCTCAGGCATTGTTTTGCCAAATTAGTACAATTTCACAAAGTTCAGTTTCAAGAAAAACACGTTTTCAAGGGAAATTAAGATCCAGATCACAGCACAGCCAGCCTCGCCTGAACTGATTTTTGTATCAGTTGAGCATGTCCATGAATTCTTTTTTGGGTTTCTAATTAAAACATGACTTAAGTCCTCCCTCTGGGATTATCTGAAAGTTTCAGCTCCAGTTCTGTATTTTGGTATGCTCACAGTGCAAATACAGACATATGGGCCCTTCCTTTCCTTTTACAAAATCTTCATCTGCAGAAATACCCAGAAAATATAAAATATCAATAAAGTTGGTATTTTTTAGTGGAGCAGCCATCAGGCTAAAGGTGCACATCCATTCCATATGTCTGTCATATCCTAGGAAGCAGAAGAAAACTGTGTGCTGTCATGTACACAAACCTTTTAATAGGGCCTGCTGCTATAGGACAAGTTTGGGGTTAAATGGCAATGGTTTTAAACTAAAAGAGGGTAGACTCCGACTAAGATATAAGGAAGAAATTTTTTACAGTGAGGGTGGTGAAACACTGGAACAGGATGCCCAGGGAGGTGGTAAATGCCCCATCCCTGGAAGCATTCAAGGTCAGGCTGGACAAGTCTCTGAGCAACCTGATCTTACAGGAATGTTGGACTAAATGACCTTAAAATGTCCCCTCCAACCCAAACTGTTCTATGATTCTACATGCTCCAGAAATACGTGACTAAGAGAGAAACTATAGATCTTCTCTCAAGTGTGGCTGTCAAGATGATGAATATCCTCAGCTACAGAAACGAGGAGGATCACATGGACAAGCTGCTGCAACGTTCTTTTGCCTTCCAGGAGGGGCTTTCCTGCACTGTTGCTACTTTATATTTGATGTTATGCTGGAAATCTGCTCCAGGAAGGGAATTTAGTGCTACCAAAGGATATTATATTTAATAGCATGGGGTATTGAAAATCCTGCTACCAATCAGGAAAATAAATAAGTAAATATGTATTATTTGTGAAGTGAGACCTTCATAAACAGGGAAAAGCCAAAAGCATCTAATACTGCTAAGGCACTGAATATTGCAGAGATTATCAGAGTTACCATTAACATTATACTACATGTCCTTTTAATAAATCTGATTGTCTTTGCCTACTTAGAACAATTTCAGATTATTTCAGATTATTTTCTACCTTTTGAGACAGCTGCATGAATGTTAGCAGACCTCAAAGTGACTTTCAAAGCCAAAATGGCTGAAATGCTACGAATTATCAGTTACTACAGCTGAGACTGTTTTCAAACATCTTGTTTTGTTGGGGGTTTTGTTTGTGGCTTTTTGTTTGTTTGTTTGGCTTTTTATCAGGGCATTAGATGGGGGGGTTTTATAATTTTATCTATTTTTTTAAAGTTTTTATGTCATAGAATCCAGGAAAAAAAAAAAGGCACACAGTTTATAGCTATGTGCATTCTTCAGTGTTGAGGTAAAATGTGTATGTAATACTGAGTCTCATTTTGATAATAATTACATCAAATTACATAAACTTGGAACTATAACAGCAATTTCCTGAAAATTTGACACAGTGTTGGGCAGAATTCAGGCTGTCTTTCTCCTGAAAACTTCCATTTGAAGACTATATTCCTGCACGTGCTGCTGTTATAAACTATGTGCAAAGTTAATCAATTGCTATTAATTGACAGTGTGGTATGTTGCATCCACCACAGAATTACCAGTGCAGAACACTGGGTTGGTAGTAGCCCAAATAAGCAGATCCTTTACAGAGAGAGAGCTTTGTACAGCCTTTAAATTACTTTCTTGAGACACTGTCTTGAGGACACACTCTTGAGGCAGCAATTTCTCCTAATGAAATCCTATCTTACAGATTTTCACTCCTTTAGGTTCCTACAGAGTATATTTCTTTGTGCTTGAGTAATCCAAGGAGAAAACTGGCCTTTGTCAGGAAGCCAATAGACAATTTAATTTAAATGCACTCCAAGCAATACTGCAACCCTGACTTCTGCTCCACCTCAGAGCCATCTGCCCAAGCCTCTGTGTCTGGCAAGCTGTAGTGAGTGTCCAGGCTCTCCACATAATTCCAGGCTGTGGCTGATGTGGTGCCACTGGGGAGGGGAACTCACATGACCCATGACTGATTTTGTTCACTGACAGAAGCTGTGAGCTCACACCTCACACCTCAGTGCTGAGGCTTTAAAAGCTAAATTATACGTTCAAGTAATATAATTAAACTTGCTTGTGCTGTGAGTCAGGAAGCAGGAAATAAACCACATGCACACAAAACTCGGAAGATCCTTACCATGCTCAAAATATGATGCCAGTAAGTTGGAAAGATTGTGCATGCTATTTAGATTGAGCATTAAATCCAGATTCAGTCCTAGATGTGGCAGAGATGATGGACTTAGGATGGTTTTTTATCTCCAGGTTCAACTCAATGTCCCAGATCAGGAGAAGACATTGGGAGGATACCAGCATGGTACAGCTGAAGTCCCAGGGAAGTTTGCTACCAAGGTAGAGAATTTCCTGATTGGGAAATGAAGTGCCTCAAGCCCCAGTTTGTTGCTTTACACAGTGATCTCAGTGCCTGAACTGTAGTAAGCTGAAAACTGTGTCTCCCACTTAAGGCCTTTACAGAGGATCTCGATAACGACATTGTGGAGAGGTGTAAACTCAGCAGTGGAAAAGCCGCTCTAACACTTGAGCAAGGCCTAATATAACCTTGAAAGTTGCTGGTATAATCAGTCAATCAGTGATTAAAATGACGTGTGTTTGGACAAGTACAGTGTCCTGTGTCAGTGAAAAAGCTCTACATGTTCTTAAACTGCTCTTCAGCTGAACCTTCTATCTTCAAAGGATATCTTCAAAGGTGTGCCCACAGCACCAGATAAGCACTGGGATGGGGTGGGGGGAATTAAAGGCAGTGGAGTTACATGGATTTTGATCTGCAAGGAAAGAAATCCATGAAAACCTCCAGAGTGTAATGAGGACTTGGTACTTGTTCATTTGGGGGGTTGCAGCATTTTTCATGACCAACCCTGGCCTAGCAAAGGAGGGCAGACTGCCACAAGTGCATTTGAGTTTTAAATTGTCTCTCCAGTGGGCAGCTCTAGAGTTACAGAAGCAGGGCTGGGAGCACGATTTAGCTCACACAGCTTTCCAGGGAGCAAGGAGAAAGGAGTGGTAAAACAGACAAATGGCAGTAAACAAAGCCTCTGGACGAGGCTGATGTGTGTGGATTGCCACTGCCATTGGCTCAGGAGCTCAGGCTATGAAATGGAGTGACAGAACACAAACCCAGAGATGGTAACCAGACACACATTATTTTCCTTTATAAAAAAAGATGCCCCTTGGTCTGTAGATGCATCTCAATGAGAAGTAGGTATGAAAATCTGCCTTAAAATGACTTGTGACAGTGGACAGAGTAGTTGGATATTTTATACCAATCTGTCTTTCTTGCTGATGTCTGTAAATAGTGGTTCTTAGTTCTTTGAATTCCTATTTATTCTGTTTCTGTTCTGGCTGTATTATCTCTCCATCATTACCAACAAATGTGGAGTTAGCCATCTGGAAAAAAAAAGCACATTCCAAATTATGTTTGTCTCTCTACTGTCATGTGAGTATTAACCCAGATAAATGAATTTAAGCTATTCCTGGGTCCATTATCAATCCACTGGAGAATGACAGTAAATGATTCTCTAGCTTTTTTTAAAACATTTTGAGATCTTTGTAGTGAGATCATCGAATACTAATTCACCCTTCTGAAGGATACCAATCTTTATAATGCCTGTTCTCACACTTTTATCTGTGAGTCAGAACTGCAGCTTGCCACAGCTTTTCCCAATGATCTACAGGGAGAAGTGTCTGAGGGGAAATGCTTTTTAGTCATTATGAAATGGGTCATATTTTTTCTGTCAGTTCTTCAGAACTAGTATGAATTTCTTTCACTGTCCGCCAAATTTATTTTACTGCTGACCACACATAGATATTAACTGCAGCTTGCCAGCACGTTTTTGCTCAGATGAAGCATAGCCTTCAATGAGATTCCACAGATACGACTTTGAAAAGTAGCATTTCATGATTTAGCCAATAATTCTGGTAGAGAAAATGGAAAGGGTTGCGTCTCATTCAGTTTTAGAAACACGAGCTCTGCACAGCTATTAAAAGTAAGGGAGTAATGCTGCAGTTATCAGATATAAACATGTAACAAACCTGCTGATTCAGAAAAGCCCATTTTGAGACACTTAGTTTAGATGAGCAATTTGGAATGCTTCTTATTCCAGTCATGTATAGATTTTGGGAGGTTTTGTGCAGGTACTTCAGAGAGGTTATTTTTCACTGACATCATGTTTAGTGACATGTGTCTAGATTTCCTTATGAACTGCCAGCTAACCTTTCAAAATTGAAAGTGAACATGTTTTGCCACAATGAACAGATTTCTTTCCCTATTTATTTTCCTTTTGTTCCTTGGAATACGTCTTTTCCACATGTATTTTCGTTTTAGATACACATATAAAGATAGTGTATGTATAAGAGAGGGAGATTATATGTTTTCTTAATAATATAGAGCACATCCCTTAGTATACGCTCCCCCAGTGTAATGCTGAAGTGACTTGGGAATTGTACAACGTGGCCTATGGTTCTAATTTTAGCAAAACCATAAGAACTGAAAAGAGAGTACAAATTGTAAACCTAAGGCATCACATTCCCTTTCCCTTACATCTCGGATTTTTCTGCATTTTAAAGGGCCTCCAGGGCTCTGCACAATAAATTTTACATAGGTTTTGACATGAACTCTTCTGTAAGGAGTCATGAACCTTGTAGCAGTTCTCTCATTAGAGATAAAGCAAGGGAAGATGCTGTGAGTTTTTCTATGAGCCTTACCTGCCCTGTCTTCATAGATCTTGCCTAAAGAGCATTCATCATTTAAGTTAATGTAGAAATAGATTAATTGCTATAAACTCCTATTTTTCAACTCTACCAGAAATCAACACCATCTTTTGAAAAATTTGATCCGTATCCCCTGAATTTTTTGTTTTGTGGGGAGAAGGGAAGAGGGACTTTTTCTCCTAAAAACTTGTGTCTAACTTACACCTTAAATGCTGATCATCCTCTTGCCTAACTGAGCTCTACTCATTGTAGAAAATCAGTTAAACTATTCATTTATGCAATACTCAGCTTTTTGGTGGATGTATCCACAAGACAAACTATTTTCTGGCCTTAGTTTTGCAGCAGTATGATGACAGCAACATTTAGTCCCCTCCTCCTGTCATGGAAAGCAACAGTAAAAAAAGAAGTCAAAACCCCTGCGTAAGTCAAAGTGAAACTCCTAGTAAACTAGTAGAGAATGCTCAGTGAATATAAAACCACAAATGTGATTTCAAACATGGCCATATCTAGCATAAAAACACAGAGTTAAAAAACAAACCATGAATTAGATTATTTTCTATAAATTATCAGGTCCTGGGTCCTCTCATAAATCAAGGATTAATATAAGAAGGCCATGAGATGTCCTCTACACCAAATCTCTCCATCAGACTGTCCTTTCTGCTGAAAGAGATTGCAGGGGCACACCTGTTTGCATGGGTGCCCTTCCTACCTGCAGTCTGTCTGGTGCATGTCTCCGGCTCCCACAGCTCAGATTTCCTCCAGTGCCCTGGAGGGGTTTGATCATCCATTTGATCGCTCACATCCTTGCTCTTTCACCCACTGCCATGAACAGGCCAGGACTCCACATCCCAGAAGCTGGATATTATTTAACTGGTGTAATCACCAGGTCCAGCTCCAAACTTTACCAAGGTTAGGGAAGAAATCCTGTCACTGTAGGGCCTTTGGATAAGCTTAACATTTAAAGGCAGAAGTTGGCAACGGTCTTGGAGTGGGTGGGCTTGCTGGTGAGCATGTTTTATAGAGCACTTCTCTTCTCTCTTCTATATAAACAGAGGGCTGAACAGACCAATTTATTTTTGCTGCTGGCGAAAGGCCGATAGCTATTCTCTTTCATTTAGTGGAAAGAAAGCGTGAAGAAGCACTATGATTTAGCCCTTCTATCTCTGCACTAGATTAATTGTAGCTAAAATTATCAAATTCTCAAGTTCACAGGCAGCATCCACTTGAAGGAGAAATCATTTCTCTTTCTTGCTGCTTTTTGTATGGAGGTGTGCTAACCAATATTTTTAATATACGTTGGGGTTTTTTCGATAACAGCAACTTGTAACAGTGAGAAAACTAAGTGGAGCTGTGGCAGTTCAGTACAAGATGAAAACTCAAGACTTTCAAAGGGGAATTACTGAAAATGCAGGTAGTTGTGTTTAGTATAGTTCTTCAGGTGCTAAGCCTCCAAGATTTTTGTCAACTTCTGAAGATGAAGAATAGCACTGAGTTATTTTTTTTTTAATTGGCTGGGGAAAGCAAGAATGGCTCTGTAGGCAATTGGCTGCTGATGGAATGACAAGGACATACTCTGCAATTGGATTCCTTTCTGATGCAGAGTTGCTAAGAAACATGATTCATTCCTGGCGCTGTGACTTGCTGTCACCACGTAATTCCCATGTCCTGCCTAATTCCTGAAGAAGTAATGAATGTGGTGAGTCTCTCTGTCTGATGACTGTGCAATTACCATATACAAAATGCAACAGCAAAAGAAATTAAGGCATTTCTGCTACAGGGTGAGATAGGGAAATACGCAGAGTGAAACTACCTCAAGGAGGGGAAGGAAATGTAGTTGAGCTTTCGGCATCCTGGACTATTAAGTCAGGAGCTGAAAGGCCGAGGTGTTGCAGTAGGATCATCATAGTGCCTTCACAGAAACCTTTTGAATACGTGCCAGTTTTGACAGTAAAGACTAGGCAGATGGAAATGAAATATCTAGATGTGGATTTGGGGCACCTCATTGTTCTGAATTTCAGAATCTTAATTGCACTGGGATTTCACCGATTTGCAGAAACCTTACAAACCTCTGGAAGGCATGTGGTTAACAAGGAGGAGAACAAAGTGTTGACTTCTCAACTCTGGGCTTTTAGGCAGTATTAGTTTCTAAATGCTTTTGTAGATATAGTCCTTCATTAAACATTATTAATGTATTATAAGTGGGTTTTAAATTCCTATTTGGATAATAGACATACTTTTATAATTGATTTAAGGAAACTACAGCCCTTAATACTAAATGCTGTCTGCCACTGTGTGTAATATTAAGGTCTTCAAATTAGTACCTCATCTCTACCTACCTTAGAAGGGTGTGAAAAAAAATTCTTAAATTTGTTGGTTTTCAAACAAGGTTACCAAACAAGAAAAATAAATACACATATTTTTCTAATTAAATGAGTAAGTCAACCTCTACTTTATTAAAAAAAAAAAAAATCAAAGGAAAATCTCAAAGTCAATATTTCTACCCTGGGAGAAAAGAGAGGCAAAAATTAATATGAAATTCTGTTAGTACATGCCCATGTATATGACTGTGAGAGTAATTACCTCCTGTAATGAAACTGGACAAAATTATATATTTCTGCACACAGTAGATAGAAAAAAATGTCTCTTATTCAAATAAATTTTCTAAGGCAGTAAATTAGTGCAGTCCTAAATAATGTCTAATATTTCTCTGAAATCTGTTTTATCTTTTTCCTCCAAAATATTTTTTCTTGCAGATTTCACTGTACATTGTGTAAATGTGTGTATCAGGTTTATTTGTATATTTTCTTATCTAGAATCAGAGGAAAGTGTCACACTCGTGAGCACATCTAAAACAACTATCCAAGCCTGTTGTAAAGGGTACCAATTTTTTGGCCTAGATAAGATGGAAAAATTAAATTGTGTGTGTCAGTTCTCCTCTTCTGATATTCTTACAGTTCCCTGCTTCTCATATAGCTATGGGATGAATCTGAATATAGAGAGGAGATGATCACAGTGCAGGATACTTTATTACACTGAATGTGTGAGTTTGCTGTGTCAGTAAGGAATAGGAACATTGTTTCTGCATCAAGTCTTTTACTATCTTTCCACTCAGTTTCCTTCCTGCCCAAGGGAAAAAAAAAGTGAAAAACCAACAGAACTGTTTTCCTCTGCATTGGTCTGCTTGAAAGAGCTTTGGTTTTTGCAGTTCACGCAGAATATTTCAAAACTATTCCCCCCAGCTAATGGACCTGAAAACTGCTGAGCACTGGCTGCTGTGCATCAAAGCACATGTGCAGGTAAGTTTAAGCATGTATTTAAGAGTTTTGCAAGATCAAGGGTAGAGTTATCAGCATTTTACTGTACAAAGGATAACAAAGTACCCAGTCTGACGAAGGAACATTGAAAATTCAAGTTTGGAACATCCACTCAAGAACAGTGAAAGGAATCAGATTTTAATCAGACGATCCTAAAACACATTAGGATGCAGAGGGTTGATCTGTGTATACAAAACAGTCCAAGGTGTTTTCCCAGAGAACAGGAAGGGATTTTTCTGAAGGCTAATGGCAAAGAAAACCACTCTTGGGTTGTGCACCTCTTTCTGCAGCATTGCAAGTGTTCATGGCAGAGCACAGTACCAAAGTCTCAGCTGTCTCAGATGAAATAGGAGCTGCAACATACTGACATTTTTAATAGCCACAGGTTTTCCAAATGGGTGAGTACCCATTGGGACTACCAGAAAGAGAAGCATGAGCTTTCCATTCCTCTTCATTAAAAGATTTAAGTCACCTCAGAGAACTTAAAAACTCCACCCTATTCTCTTTCTCCTTTTCCCTTTCTCTTGTTTTCAAACATACTTGATCCTAATAATAAACAATTCTAATATGGGCACATAAGAATGGCTGTCATGCACAATTTTGGGATTTTAAATGTTCCTTTCATGGATTTTCCACTGGGGCAGAGATGAGAATAGATAATAAACTCTCTAACTATAGAAATTTTCTGGCAATGCATTGTGTGGTCTATAAATTCTTGTTGAACTGTAGGGATCAAAAGTAATTCAGGAATACAAAAGAGATACTTGCCTTATACTCCTGGAATTCATTTGCTTGCTCCAAAACTCTGGCTAGGAACCAAGGCTGTCATTTCAAGACACTGGAAGGATGAAATATACTGTGAAAATAATTCATTCTGAAGTTCGTGACCTGAAGGGAATTGCACAGTATATATGCACGTATTTAAAATTTAGTTTTACATTCATTTCTTCAGCATGTTAACACATACAAATTATAACTGACTTCTAAGGCTGTAAGGAAAAAAAAAAAGGCAATCTAATAAATTGTTTTAACACATATCCATCTGGTCTTCCTGTGTCAACCTAAATAAGAATAATAATCACATAATACAATAATAATAATAATAGTAATAATAGTAGTGGCACTGAACTTAAAGGCAATCTCTATAAACATTGTCATTCCACAGGCTTATAAGAATATGCTACTTATGATAAGTAAGTGCAAATGATAAGTTACATGTAAATGGAAGTCACAAAAAAATTTCTGCTGTAGTATTTAGGAACAGCACACCATCAGAAATAAAACAAATTAAAATAATCTATCTATATGTCCAGTGCAGGAGTAAAGGGAACAAAAGATTACATTAGATGTCTACATTATTTGAAGTGGCACGTTTTATCCACACTAATAGTGGAAGGAATCCCTGCACAGGCATTATAATGAAATCAGGATGTGTCTTTTTCATTTTCTCAGAACCTGTTAAAATACTAACCAGGACAAGCCAAAGGCAAAAATCCGCCAAAAGAAAACATTTTCTTTGAAGTGTGGAAAAACAGTAACAACAGTTTTCCATGTTCCTGGTTATAGAAACAGAATCAACGCAAAATACCAGGAGAGGTGAGAACTTTTGTCCCACACTGACAGCTTACTGAAATACTGGCACAATACAATTTGGCTGCACTTTGTTGCTGTTCCTGCAGGTTCACAGCTTTGTTCTTTCCAGATCCTGCACACACCCTGTTGTTACCCTCACACACAGCTGTCAAGGGAAATCCTTCCAGGATATCTGAGCTGATATGTCCTAATATACTCTAATATATATGAATACTAATATATAAATGCTAGCATACTAGTTTAGGTCTCTAATATATCTGCACAATCAAAACAGTCTTTTATGTCATTTGATAAGGTTGCATTCTCTGGAGACTCTTGCATCATTCTTAAAAGAGGCTTCAAAAACTTTTTTAAAAGTACCAAAATTCATATTACTAAAATATATCCTTAGGGATGTTTCAAAGGCATAAAGGCTTGCAACTAATGCAAAAAAACACCCAAAACCCACACGATCTTGCGTTTTGTTTTTTCCTTTATAAACATCTCTGTAATTGTGGGTAAATTGGATAATTTTGCTTGCAATAAGGGAATGCATCAGGCTGATTTTTTATGCTTTAACACCATGTTTTTTCATCAGACAGTGAACACAGTGAAACAACAGGCAAAAACTAGTTTTTCTGAGTGAGAGGTAAATCTCATTTGGCATCTGGTCTGACCTTCACACCTAAAATATCTAAGTGATTCACATTCTTTAATACATTTATCTTCACAATGAACATTTGTGATAGGAGACAATCTCTCTGTCTAATGGAACTGTGCTACAGCAAAGTTAAAATATTGCTCACATTTAATAGACAGGAGCCTGCTGTGAATTTCCTCATTATATCACCCTAATCACTTGGTGGACTGGGTTTACCCACCCTAATTAAAACATTTGAAGTTCCTTCTGTGAAGAATTACTCTGGCATCACTGAAAGACAAAATTCCATGGACAATCATATGCCCAAGAAACAAATTTCTTTTTATATTTAACTTTCACTGCTCTGCTACATTCGTAAAAAGAAACACTTTGGCTTTGCAGACCAGAGATGTTTTGCCTTTCTCTCACAAATGGCAATATCATAGGAGAGGGGAAAATCTGCCTTTATAACATCAACGTTTTGTTTTTCTTATGAGAACCATGGTGGCGACCAAATACAGTTCAAGCAACGGTGTTAGAATAGAGGATACCATCAGAGGACAAATATTTTCCCATAAACTCTGGCTGTGTACATTCCCCTGCAAAGTCACCAAAACAGTCTGTAACAAGCAGATTTTCTATTTTACAGCGACACCTGCAGTGTTAGGAGGAAAGTGCCACTAGCAAGAGCAGTGCTGTTCAGTTGTTTCACGTTAAGACAGATGCTGATTAGCTTTGAGGGCAGGCTGTGATCCAGCACCACACGATGTCAGGCTCGGAGGACATTTTCCAAAAAGCACAGGTCCACCACAAGCTTATTTAAAGGCTTGATTAAGAGCATGGGCGAATTGCTTGGTGTTACTAAGGAAGCCACGATTTTTCCCCTCCACTTTCTGGAATAGGGAGAAATCACATCTCCTTTTGAAGATTCCAAGCCTTCCTGAAGGATTTCAGCCTTCAGATATTTAATTAGAATCACAGAATGGATAAGGCTGTGGGAGACCACTGGGGATCATCTATTCCAAACTTCCTGCTGAAGCAGGGTTCCCTAAGAACACGTTACTCCAGGCTGTGTCCAGACAGCTTTTGAATACCTCCAGGGAAAAAGAATTTGCAAACTCTCTGGGCAACTTTTTCCAGTGTTCAGTCACCTACAGTGAAGGAACTCTTCCTTATGTTCCAGTGGAAGTTCCTGTGTTGTCTTTCCTGTCCATTGCCTCTTGTCCTATTCCTTGGCACCACCAAGCAGAGCCTGGCTCCATCCTCTTGGCACCCTCCCTCCGGATATTTACTGATAAGGTCCCTCTCTATCCTTGTAAGAGAAATGCTCCACTCCCTTAATCATCTTTGTTACCTTCCACAGGGACTCCAAGAGCTCTCTGTCTCTCTTGTCCTGAGGAGCCCAGAACTGGACACAGCACTCCAGATACACCTCACCAGGGCTGAGGAGAGTGGCAGGATCACCTCCCTCGACCTGGTGTCAATGCTCTTCCTAATTCATCCCAGATACCATTGACCTTCTTGGCCACCAGGGCACTGCTGGCTCTTGGAGAGTTTGTTGTCCTCAGACAACTGAAACAGAAAGATAACAATCCAAAAATCCTCTGGAGAAATCAGTGCACCAAAACAGATGTTTCAGGCCAGAGCATGCAATTTACATTGGGCAGTTGCCCACATTTCTTTCAAGAGGCAGTCTAGTTCTTTAATTTTCATGTCGTTGCTATGAGAATTCCTTCCTGTGATTTTCTTCTCTAAGGCGACTCACAAAGCAGTAAAGACTCTTCCGTATCATCCAGAGGAGGTTTGACCAGGGGGTAGGGATTTGGGAAGCTTGGTCATGCTTCCTGGCTTTACTGGCAAACCTGTTCATTGTGTTGAGTAATGCCTTTTCCACTGCTGCTTGCCTGTCCTTTTATCTCCACTGCCTGTTCAGCCTGGAAGCCCTAAAGGTCAGTGATGCCTTGCACACTTGTACAACACTCAGCACTCTGCAGCCCTTGTCTCCTTCTGTCTTGTGCGACTCTCTACCAAACATAGTGTTCATTGCTAACCTGCAAGACCTTTCTGAGAGCACTTTGGACAAATGTGTACTCCTACAAGGTGTTAAAGGCCCTGGCTTAATAGCACTTTGTAAGAATTTTCCTGGTTTTCCTACATAAAAATGTAGTCATTCTTGTCCAGACTTTGATCAGCTTTCAAAACTGTACTCTAAGTAGGGCAGCATCTCTGTGTCCTGCAATTAGGTCTGTCTGATGATTCAAACCATACAATTTCTGTGTGACTCAAAGCATAAAGTCTTTTATATCCCTTAACCTTTTTGCATTCACCAGTCAGCCCAGAAATCCTTCCTACCTTGTGGTCCCACTGCAATAACTTCCAGAGGCTGTCCCCAACAGGGACCATTGACACATGTTGTCTTTGACTATTCTATTTTAGATTTTATTATTATTATTATTATTATTATTATTATTACTTTCTTTGTAATACTACACATATATCCAGTTACTCAGCCACATTTAATTTCTTGTTTTGCAACATACAGTCCCTCCATTCCACCTAATCTTCTTTCACAGAACACAGGGTAATTTTGATAAATATATCATGAATCAAAATGTATATATGTATTATTCTTGCCTACTGATTTGACTTTCAAGTCAGTGGTGCCATTTCTTACCAGGCACTGACTGAACCTGCTTTTCTAGTCTGTTCTAGTGAATAAGCACAACTGGGTTTAGCTTGGGAATGGCAGGAATAGTTACACCCAGAGGAGCTATATAATCTTTTTCAGGTCTGAATTCAGCTGAATGTGGATAAACCATCTGCCCTTCGGTTCTGAAATTATAGTGGTTGAACTACTTGCCTAATCTAATCCTTTATAATTTAAAATATGCTCTGCTGTTTCCTACAGGTCTCAGGTACTACAGGATTAGACTAAAATGTGAAACCCTTGCTGCTTAAGCAGTGTTTCACATATTCCCTGGAAAAAATATTTCTGTTCTCCTGTGGAGGCTGAGGTGGGGAGCCACACAGCTTGTGAGGACGAGGGACAAGAGGCAAAACCAATCACTCATTCTGAGCACATTGCAGGAATTCCAGAAGGAAAGAAAATAGAATGAAAGCTCATTTCTCCCCTGCATGCTGTGTGCCCTATGTGCTCAGGACATGGATAAAAAGACAGAAGGAAGTAACTGACTTCTAAGAGCTACCGAGCAACTGAATGACAGTCAGAAACAGATCTTGGCCCAGCACCTGGAGCACATGGGCACGGTGGGGCTGTTGGCACCTCAAGTGCAAGCCTGTGAGACCCTGACCTCACCCCCTGGATAACAATGAGAAAGTACATTCATTCTAGACCTGAAAAATCATCTTCTTTTTTAAAGAGTGACATGGCAGAGCTCTCTAGATTTGTTGTGAAAGCCAAGAAAAGCTTAGAAAGCAGAGTAAAGAAAGCAGAGTAAATTTTACAAAGGGGCTTCCCAAACACATGCTAATTTAAAAGCACAGAATATGATGCTGATGGATTACTTCTTGAAGCAATAGCCTTTGTTTCCACTCTTTTTTTTCTGTTTTGTTTGATTGGGTTTGAGTTTTTTGTAGCTAGACTAAAACCAGTGTGAGATCCTGGTTCTGACAACAAACATCCTACTCTGACAGTCACTTGGTAACAGTCACCTCCTGCCAGAAAAAAACAACTCTTTTTCTGGAGCTATACAGCACTGCCCCACAGGTTGGTGGGGACAAAAGCAAGAGCAGAGGGCATCAAAACTGAAGACAAGTAAAAAAGGAAGTGGGCTGTAGAATTTTCATCTGGTGATTTCAAACTTGTGAGAACCTGGGAAATTCCTTTATTTTTCTTACAGAAAATTGGACAAACATCATGTTTTCTATTAATTAATGACTCATGTCTCTGATAGCCAGAATCACATAGGAATTAGGATGCCTAAAGGAATTGTGTAGGGCTGAGAGCACAGGGTTACTCTAGTAATGAAAAGGAAACCCATAGACAGCCCATCGGCTTCAGATGGCTCCCAGTCAGAGGAAACAAATGTGGACCAGGACAGGCACATTGAGGCAGGACAGAGCTGAGGACATAAGGCTGAGCTGGCCAGTTCATGGAATGAATAAAACCTGAGGTGTTGCTGAGCAGTAAAGGAATGAAGGCAATATTTTGCATCAGCTTAACATTTTTAAAGATTAAATAACTATTTTCAGCCAATCGCAACATTCCACAACTAAATACCCTGTGCCTCTATTTGTAGGCCACAGCTTGCATTTCATGTTAATTAGCATTAGTGTGCTCCACTCACACCAAAAGCCATGAAGTCCCTTTCTGCCTGTAGTCGCCGGTAGCTGGATATTACAGCAGTTTCCTTTGTGATGCTGTACATGACAAAGCAAAAGAAAAAGGGATGAAGCCCTTGTTTCATCTAGTAACAGGTGTCTCTGTCAGCAGTAGCTTGGTATTTGGGTAGGGACGTGCCCTTGTTTCTGTAAATCACATCTGGATGTAAATTGAACCTGTAAAGTAAACGTATTCAAAAAGTTAAGGCAGCACATTTTAAAGGCATTAGTATAACTCACACAAATCCCCTCGGTGATGTGCTTTGGTGCTGTGTTGGGCCAGGAACACCAGACACAGGGGCTGCCAGGAGTGGTTTTGGCCCAGAAGCAGTTCTCGCTGCTTGGCTCCTTCAGTGGCAACCCTGTGCAGCTTTACTAGCCAGCACCGGAGGAGCCAGGAGCTCTTTGGAGCGGCACGGGAAAATGCCTCTCAAATTCCTCTAGATGGCACAGCACCTTGACAAATCTGGGAGCGAACATGCTTGGCAGACAGTGAGAGCCATACAGCCTCCTCTCATTTCCAGACAATGGCTTTTCCTGCTGAATTGTGGTTATTTGTTCTAATTCCACTGTAAGGAGGGAGCTCCTTCTTAAGGCAAGGTAGGCTTTTGTGCCCAAAGTCTTGCCTTGCCCATCAGCCTCCCAGGCTCATGGGCTTTGTGCTGTCATCTCTGGGCACTCATGCAGGGATAGGACACATCCCACTGGAGGTTATGCCTTGTGTAACATCTGGAAAAGATGAAGACTAAAATTTTGGGTAGTGTCTTACCCTTACTCTGCAGCTGTGCTCAGAATTCAGAAAAAAAGAGCTGCTATTCAACCAAGCACCTTGCTCTCTAATACAGGCAATTTTTAATGAGAAAACAGATTTCATGAAGCCACTAAGTGGCATTGCTGTCCTGTAAGAGTAGACCTGAAAGAGAGACACAGAGTGGTTTCTATAGAGCTACAAGCCAAGTTGCTGCTGGAGCTACTGGAGCAAAGCAGTCAGACCAAGCACATCCAGCTTTCAGTAACTTGACCTCTCCGATGCCAAATTCACTTGCACTGGTTTGCTCATCTCTTGAGTCCCTTCTCTTTCTTCTGTAGCTTCTGTCTCATATTTAGGGGAGGATCATGAATTGCTTCAATTCTCACCTTTCTTGTGAGGACAGAAGAGCTGTGGGGTTTTTATAACCTCTGAGCTGAGGATGGATGCTGATGCCAAAATTTCTTGGCTTTATTAGTAACCCTGGCTGGCACCTCTGCTGCTCAACCCCAGTGACCATGCAATTTCTTTTATCTCCTAGGAAAGTTCTAGGGACTGGTCCTAATTAAACAGTTAGCAATTATATATTTGCCCCCAGCAAACTCCCCTGCCAGGCTCTCTGCCAGCCCAAATATTTTGTTTACAGTTAAAACCACAGTAATCTGGAGGAAGGATCTTTCCATACAGCAAATGGACTAAATTATACCCACAGTGATACAGAGCACAGGAGATTTACAGAAGGCTGATCAAATTGAGATATGCACCAAAGGGGAAAGTACATTTCCCTTGACCACACTGCACTCATCAAAAGATAATGAATATGCAAACGACTTTTGACATGCACAGAAAGTTGTGGGCCACAATTGCATTGGTTGTACTCTAGCAGCCTTTTCCTCCCAAAGTCACCTTGGCCACTTTGCTGGTCTGGGAACATATATAAATACAAATGAGCAAAGTGTTCTTCACCAAGGCCACTGCTATTCTTTGACATGCAAAATGTTGTAGATCATTTCTAGAACTCCTCGCCTGAAGCACATGGGGGGACCTTAACACAGAGTATTTTTAGATGTAGTATTTCTCAAGGCACAATAGATCTGGAATCAAAACGAAGCAGAGGTTGTTAATTTGTGATTGAGCTGGCTTCCTTGTGAGTGGCAGCTTGTTAAGGTACAGAGACTCTTGATGTGTGAGCTGAAGTGTGAACCAAGATCATCATGCTGGTTGTTTCTAGTTTACACTGTTTGCTTATTTTACACTAGATGTGCTGCTATACAAGCACAGAGAAAATAAAGAAATTCACAATAGGCAGGAGAAGAGTGACTAAATTCTGTCTTCTTTGAGTGGTTGCAATGTTTGAAGACTCCCAAGTTTTATTGCACACAGTCCTCCCTCTGAGTCAAAATTATATTAGCATTTGTGCTTACAGCTTGTAAGCTAAAACAGAGTCATGCATTTTCCTGTATGGTCTGCTGCTGTCTGGTTGTAGAGAGCCCCATCTGCTATAGCTCTTTTCCTTACACCACATAATGATGGTGTATTAGCAATCAGAAAGCAGCTATGAGCTGTCATTCCAGGCACCACCTGTTTTCAATCATGTATAGGGAGATTTTGTATAAAATGAATAATTTAAATGCTCATCCTCTTGTGCACTGAAGCCACCCAAGTCCTTTCACTTTGACCTTCTTTCTCAAGGTGGCTAAAAAAGGAAGATCTTCCAGTACTTAAAAGGGTCTTAAAAAGAGGGGACAGATAGTGTTAGAACAAGGCAGAACAGTCTTAAACTAAAAGAGGAGAGATTCAGATTAGATGTTAGGAAGAAATTCATTGCTGTGAGGGTGGTGAGGCACTGGCGCATGTTGCCCAGAGAAGTTGGGGATGCCCCATCAACGGAAGTGTTCAAGGCCAGGTTGGATGGGGCTAGCCTGGTCTAGTGGAACTTGTCCTGGACATTCTATGATTCCACGACCTCTGCATCATGACTTGCAGCAAAACTGCATCAGCCCTAGTAGCAGCAGAGAGATTTTCGAGGAAAAGCATATGTGTTTGCAAAGTCTAACCATGTCATCCTGCTGTTGTGTATGCTCCCGCTCTCTGTACGCTACCCCCAGTAATTCTGAGAAGTGAGGAACAGTGTGACTTCACTTGCAGGATTCGTTTTGCATCTGTCATTGCCCGGGTTGCATGTATAAAATTGGTCCTATGGCTTTGGAGAGCTCAGCCCGTCGCCTCCCTGGGTTACGAAAGGGATTCGGGGGTTTAAAAACAACACTACTGCCAGAAAGCTTTGCACCTGTTATTGCCATAAGGAACAGCTCACATCACCCAGGCAGGCCAGCAAACACTGAATCAGCCCATGTCAGGCTCTGGTGAGTGAACAGATGGTTTTCAAGCCTCATTTGCCCCTGCTTGCTGGTCTTCCACCACGCATAGCTCAGAGCCATCGTACAGCTGGGACTCAGTGGTTTTATTCAGAGAGGAGCTAAGCACAGAGACACAGCACTGTGTCTCCCCTCCACCCCCACCCCACAAGCATCAAGAGAGCACTGTACCTGTCAGGGTTAAGTCATTCATGCCAATTACCTGGAGGGGATAAGTCACTAACGTGTAAAAACAGCAGTGGAAAGGAAAACAAGATGGACAGGTACATGCTGCTTTGGCATAACTTTGACAAGAAAGACAGTCATGCTAAACTGCTGAAAATATTACTCACTAGCAAAGCAGTTGTGATTGGGAGTGTCTACTCTGTGTACTGTCTTATTCTTGCCTGGTCTCTAGCAGTACCATAATAAAACGGATGAATAATTAAAACTGTGTCCCAATACACATTTATAGTTTCAACCCTGTGCTAATCCTAGCAGTACAGTCTATTGTACCTGAGAGGAAAGGGGTGAAAAAAACCCAGCCCTGGCTACGAGCTAAATAAGTGTCTCCTCTGAAAAGGTAATTAACAGCTGGTCTCCATGGAGCCTTTATCACAAAATCAATAGAAGTCAGTTCTGATTTGCCTTGTTCTTCTTTACTTTGTGTTGCTTTCACTGTTTATAAAAATGTTTGTGGGTTTGGCTGTTGGACTCTCATTGGAAAACTGAGGCTAAGAGGGTCGTGTCAACTGAGTGTATGAAATCAGGTAAGTTTGCTTTGTTCAGAGAGGTTTTGACAAATCTTCCTTTCAGGATTTCACCCTACCTTCACTTTCCTGAGCTTTCCATGGCAAACTGCCATTTTTATGTTCCTTGTGCCATCACAGAAATTATATCAGAATTCTGACTTTCCATTGATTCTAAAATCAATAATACAGCATGAGACTTTTTTTCTTTTAAGATTACTGTGGCAGCAAAACAAAACAAATCTTCTTTGTGTCCAAAACACAAGAAGATTTAGGAATAAAACCAGTGTCAAAGTGGAAGATGGAGCTGTTTCTATCACTGTGCACACAGCCTAGGCTCCCTCTAGGATCATCAGGAAAGGCTTTAGAAACCTGAAGTGGCACAGTCAGCATGACTTGTAGCTCTCTTTTCATATATCTTCTAAGAAAATAGGACTCTGTCTTAGCTTGTATGAGTCCACAGAGGACTCAGAAATTGTCTGACTTCCCACACCTTTCCAGATCAGCTAAAGATCTGGATCTTCTTTCTCTCTACCCTTTTCTTGGCTCTTCTAATTCTCTTTCACCCTGACCTTCAGAAATGTAATAAGAAGGGGCTTGAAAGGGGAGTATATTCCCTTATCTGTTGGCTGCATCCCAAGAGAACAGAGCTGCCCGGGAACACAGGCTTTATGGGGTACCAGGGTGTTAAATATTTATTCTATAGTGTACAACCTACACACCATAAAGGCCTACTTTCCTTCCTGTCCCCCTTTCCACTTGTTTTTTCACCCCTAATAAACTTGCTTAGCTACAAACGGGAAAATCAGAACTTAAAGCAAGCCCTGCTGCTCTTACTGTTATTGGCAGGGAACAAACTGTTGTCAATAACAAAGCAGAAGGATATCAGGGGGACTTTTTTTCTCGCATGCAGTGTACAGTGCCCTGAATTTTTTTCCTATGGATTCTGTATCGGTTTTTCCCCTTACTGTTTGTAACAAAATGGGGAAATGAGATTAAAAATTCAATACTGAATGCAAACAGGCCATTTAGGCTATACTTTGTTCAGTAGTGCTCCATGTTTACTTTACCGATATAACCTTTCCAGACATTAGCCCCTTCTGGTATGATAAATAAATATTATCTTTAAAATAGAAGCCTTACATCACTGCATACGTAATAGGTCTGAAAACACGGACACTTTCTAATCACCATAAATAACAAATGGCCATTTATAGGTATTGAGCTGCCTGTCAAGTCGTGAGCTTTCATATGCACAGGGAGATGACGAGTGAGATGAAGAGTGAGAACAGGCTGACACAAACCCCATCTGTAAAAGCACGATTTCCATGGACTGTGAGGAAATGGAAGTTCTCTAGAGGAATTGTCGGATTTTGAGGTTTTTTTTGAAGTTCAGATACTTCTTGATCTTCTTTCTGCAATATAAATCAATCCATCAATCAATCACTATTGTTCCATGAAAAATATAGAAAGCAAATGCACTTATTTCTGGATACATTGATAGCTTTTGGAAGAAAAAGGTAGCAGCTAATCCAAACTGGGCATGAATAAGGATTTCTGGGTCAGGGTCCAAGCTGCCATCATACAACATTGGTTGGGCAACATTTGGTAATGGAAGCTGGGACTGAGACTCACCAGGACAAATGAGTGATCTCCTTTTACCACCTACCCTCAATCCCAGGAATTTCCATCCCAGCTCTATCAGTCAGGGAGTTTCATTTTAAGAAATAGAAAATATCAACAAATTAAGCCCTGTCCCTTCCAAACTCAATAAAAATATATATTTAAATAATTTAGTGCAGCCAAGTTCTCACAATGCAAAAATGAATTGAAATTACTTTTTCACTTTCATCTCTGTAAATTATGGAGGATTTTTTATAAGTTCATCTCCAAGCATGCAATTCTGTAAGATCTGAAGGTTTTTCTAGACTCTTGGATGATTATTTAGCTCCTATTAGTATGCAAATATTATGTTCCTTTCAGCATTAGAGGCACAATACTGTGCCTCTAATGCTGAAAGAACAGTCACAACCCTCTGTTTTGTACTGCAAATATCTTTGGCTAAGCTGGTGGCTTCTGAAGGTGCTGAGTGTGTAGCTGATTCTTCTCAATTTACTGGCCAAACTGGCAAATGACTATTGAGATGGAAGAATATCAGCAAGAAATGTAGCCTAACAAAAAAGACTGAGCACAGTGATCTGTAGATCAGAGAGAAAAGTTTTTCTTTATTTATTCTTACTTGCTATGATAAGGTGGCTACTCCCCATACATTAACTGTATAAAGTAATAAAATTAATTTTCATGTCATGGAAAAGATGTCTTATTTTCTTTTCTACTGAAATTACTCTCTCCCTACTCTTTTCCTAGTGTAATACTCATTTGTGTTCTGTTTCAAGCCAATCTCTAAGAAGTGGATGCTCCTTTGGAAGAGACAGGTTCTTTATTTTTCCAATGTAGAGTGTTCTGCAGAAAGAGATTTTGGATTTTCAGTGTGTAACTTCTCCTGGTTTATCTATTAATTCAGCACATCTGTGGTGGATACCTGGGCCAGAATCAGCTCTGCTGTGTAGACGTGCATCTGTTTTGATATGAAGTTTGCACTTTGAATTATTTCACTCATAGTTTTGGATCCTCTGGCCTTAAACACCAGGCATTAGATGAGACTGAAGGTGGTAATAGCAACAGCTAAGTGAATTACAAAAGCAATGTGAAATTAGATGGAATAGCAGAAAAGGCAAAAGACATTTTTATCTTTTATTTTTATTGACTCTCTTACAAGATTTTCCAAGAATAGCTTTAAAAGCAACCTTTACATATTGCTTCTGTACAGGGGCTCATGTGGGTTCCTAGGGAAGTCCAGTTAAGGCAAAAATTCATTTGGCTAAACAGTTTTGTCTGGCTATGAGACTGTTTTATTTTAAGCTAGTTTGGCTGGAATGAATTAAGTCTAATTTTGAAGAAAATATCAATTGTAAATGAGGTTTAAAAATGCCAGAACCACACATAAACTCTCAATCCAGCTGAAGTTCATTTAGCTATTTGCTATTTGAAGAGCTACAGAACCAAGGATCATGCAATTGCAGCCTAGCAATCAGTTTGAGGAAATAATTTCCTACAGCAAGTAATAGAGATAGTCAAAGAAGGCATATTTTTTTCTTTTCTCTTTTCATCATTCTTTGAACATTGAAATACTAACCATCTCTGTAAGCAATTGAAGAGCTTTTAGCAAAAAAGTCTTTTGCGAAGGTCTTCTTCTGACCAAAATTCACTGTTTCATAACCAAATTTTACAAACATGCAATATTTTTGAATTTTGACTCATCTTAGAAAGCATTGAAAGACTCCCCTTTACATGAATGAAGAAAACTGCTCAAAAACATGGAAAATGTGCACTTTCCATTAAAAATTGTCAGGAAGATTGAAGGAGCAAGAAATCACATCAGCACAGGGAAAAGGGAAATTGCAGCCTGTTCCATGCAGTTACAATTCTGAATGCCAAAACGCTTAGATTGGAAACTAAAAATATTCTCAGGTTAGAAACTCATTTCAATTTTCCCTCCTAATGCTCTTCTTGACAGCGTGAATGCATGAAATCGTGACAGATTGGGCACTTTAGCAGGTTTTTGAAATGTCTAGGAGATAGCTTTGCCTGGTTCCACCCACTTTAACAGGCACTGGGAATCCCTGAGGCGGCTTTTGCAGTTTTGCTTTAGGCTTTTCTCTGCCTCTCTAAACAAATACAGTGGGGCTGCCATAGCAGGAGAAGATGAAGGAAATGAGAAACACTAAGTGTCAGCGTTGGTCAAAAGTTAAGGTGATCTTGAAACCCTTGCACACTTTGGCAGGAATTACCAAGCAAAGGGTTGAAGGAGACACTCCATGGAGGCAGCAAAGACTTGGAACAACTGCAGGTGTGCAGCACAGAGAGGAGGGGGAGAAGAGCTTGGGCAGGTAGGGAGACCCTGAGATAATCAGCCTGGAAGGGAGAGCAAAGGATCTGGTGCTGTAGAGGAGCACCATGGACCAGAAGGAGCTGCCTCATTCCTGGTGCCTGTGTATCTAAAGGTTAAAAAGATTCCACTGAGCCTTCAAGCAGCAGCTGGGACTTAAACCAGAGCTGCATTCCTTTAAGTGAGGATGGCAGGGAGGGGATGAAAGAGTGGAGGTGTTTACATGGCTCTTGAACCAAGCAGACTGTCCAAATGTGCAGGCTGTCCCTCTGCTGCCTGCTGTGACTCCTCCTCCACGTCACCATGGGACAGAACCATCCATCAAAAACCTTTCTTCTCTGTTCATGAAGTCAGGATTGAACTTATCTTACACTGTGGCTTGAGATATGCTGAAATGCTTGCAGAACATGAAAGTTCTGGGAAGTATTGTGTTGCTGGGCTGGGATGTTGTTGAATCAGAATAGGGAATGTTTCAACTTCTGGCGTTTTGTTTATCAGTAACCCTCAATGCACAATATAAGGAATGTTCTTCTGGTTCTGTTTTCTTCTGGTTCTGCTCTCTGTAGTGTGTCACCAGCAGGTCCTGGTAATTCTCCAGTATGGGTGGAGGACAGTTCAGAGGTGAGGATCGACATGTCATTCTTTCTGCTTTGTGGGACAGGAAAGCGAACAGAGAGTGAGCTGTGCAACTCAGCTAATTTGGGATGCTAAGTGCAGCTGGACTGAAGCATAGCCCTTACTTTGAAGCTTCAAAGTTACTTCTTGGTGGTGAAGGTAGAGGGAGAAACCTTTGCCAAGATGGCACTGGCAGATCTGTGGGTCCCTCATTCTAACAATAAGAGACTGATTCCAGATACTCCAAGTCCTATTGGCCTGGTGCCAATAGAGCAGCACACTCGAATTCTTTCCTCCCAATACACGTTGGGATTTCCTTACTTCCAGATCGTGCAAAGTGAAGGACTGATTTTGTAAACCCTGTTGTGGCGATGTGTTCTGCAGTCAGTGCCTCTCTGTTGCCCTTGAGACTGCCAGCTTTTGCCTGACCTGCAGGACAGAACTCACTCACGAAGAATATCATCCCATTTATATATGAGTACTTCTATTTCTCATCGCAGACTCAGGTGGATTTTGGGGGTTAGGTGATATAAAGACTTTTTCCTTCATGTATATAGTTCTTGTTGTACACAGCTCCATTTTTCCTGAATTTAATTATAAATAAAGTACTAATTAATTTAAATGTAGTCAAGTCTGTCTGCTCATCTGTGTTAAACTCTGTTGGTAGACAGACTTCTTTGAACAGATGAAAATGACAGTCTTGGTTTGATCAGTCAGAAGTGTTCATTTCATTTAGTCATTGATTTGGGGAAAAAATGCTAAAGGCATAAGCTTTGTAGCTCCTGTGGCGGTTGTGTGTTGTAGAGGGATGAGGGAACAGGCCCTGCTTGGGGCACAAGGCCTTCTGTTTCTCAGGGTGGGTTCAGGTGGATGTTTAGGTGAAAATGTCATGCTTTCAGTGCTCTGAAGATCAAAAAAGCAGCAGGCTGTGCACACATCCAAACAAAACTATTTTCTTTGAGAAAATCGGTATGTAGACAGCTTGTTTATGGTCCAAGCTGCTCCTTGTTGTGTCCATGGTTATAGTGTTCCTTTGATGACTGCCAGCTGATGACAGGAGCACTGACAGCTTCTCTGAAGCCTTTCCACTTCTCAAAAGCCTGTAAGCTTAAGGACAATCTGAAGAACATGGCAGTGTAGACTGCTGTGTTCAGCATTTAGCCTGCAAAATGGAAGACACTTTAAGTCGTGAGGTAAGGACATCGAGCAACATCCGGGGAGCACACTACCACCATGGTCATCACCATCACTATCATCTTCATCACCACCACCATTTACCTTCCTCACCGCAGCATAGCTGCATCTTTAATGGGGCAGATGTTATCTATCTGTTCCTTGTTCAGAAAGTGAGTTCACGTTGAAGTCCATGCAATGCTGTCCTGAACAAGACCAAGATAGTATGTTTGTTAGAGCCTCACTGAAACAGCATTCAAATTAATGGGCACCCTTTAGCTGAATTTCAGGGCACACAGTTGGGTGGTGCATGTAATGTGAGAAGCATCCTCAGTTATTGCAACTTAAAATCACTGCAGGCAGCGAAAGTCAATTTGGCTGTGCCAGCTTGTGCCAGTAAATTCTCTTCTCTGTGTGGAGATAGAGGAATAAAATGCCTTGCACATAGAGAGAGCCTGTAAGGGCACACAGGAAACTAATTGGAACTGTGGGAAGACTGTAAATAATTTCAGCAACTATTCACTGGGAAATAGAAAATAATAACTCCAGCTCATTATTTTCAAGCAGTTGCATGCCGGCCTGTGGAAAGATGAGACATTTTTCTTTGAAGTCCTGCACTAGTACTGTTACACCTGCCATACACACTGCAAGTATTAGAGTACATTTTTGAGAGAGTTGTTTAAAACTGGAGAATTGAAGGTTTTTCTATAAACTCTAAGATATTTCTCCTTTTATCTGGAGCTAACATATTTTCAAAATTCAAATATTGATAACTAAATAACTGTTTGATATCCTGTCATTCTTGCTGGGGAAAAGTCAAGTCACTTTGCATGGAAACTGTATCTGCAAAGTAATAATGTTCAGAAGAAAATCCAGTCCATATTTCACTCAAGGCAGTATCTATTTTGGGTATTCATGTTGGCTAAGGATGGCCTAACACACCCACTCCACCCAACCAAGGCTACATCCTTGTGAGACTCTTACCCAGCTAAAACACCAACTGAAGTTACGGCACTTTTTTTTTTTTTTAATAGTCCTTAAAAAATGGGAATCTGCAGGGCTTTCTAGGACTGGCTCAAAACTCATCCCAGTGACTACTAGGGACATGTGCACAGTGATGAATAAGCAGTTCGGAATCACAGAGCCTGATTTGGGACATCTGTGGGTGTTCTGTGCTTTTGCTAGCACTGCTAGCATCGAGTCTATGGAAGAACTACATCTTCTAACATGGCCTAATTAACCATGCATTCAATGTGATAGGTTCCTGAATGGCAGTGGGATGAAAAAAGTGCGTAAACAAAGCAGTCTAAGACCTGTCTTACAGCTCTTTGCATTAGCAAACCAGAGTAACTTGGGGTCAGAGCAGATTCCAGCAGGGAGAGCCACAAGAGCAGCAATGACTTCCTCTCTTGTCCATGCAGACTATACAGGCACAGCTTGGTCCTGATCCCAGTTGCTGGCACAGTGGTCTAAATCCGCCTCATAAGGATTTCTTTAGCTTCCCAACTGTCACACGTCAGTGGCGTCCCACAGTGAGGAGCTGGCAGAGGAAACTGAGGCAGATGGCTTCTCAGACCCTTCCTCATCCAAAGGGCTTGAAGTCCTTGTGCTTCTCTGGAAATCTGTCTGCATTTCCATTCCCCAGCAGGGAATAAAGAGGAGCATGTCATCTACAATTTATTGTCCTGTGGCTGTGTCCCATGACCTCTAAAGTCTAAAGGCAAAGCCCTTTCCTTTATCCCCCACAAAAAGGAAGTGTGTGCTGAGGCCTCCATCGCAACATTTCCAGCTCACACCTTCCCACTCATTTTCCTCCAGCCTTTCGACAGCTTTTCCAGCTTTGTAGAAACACTTCAAAAGCTGTCTCATCTCCATACACCAAGTGCACAGCAATTCCAGGACTGGCCAGGGTTAGCAGCAGGAAATTTCAAATCCTGCACCAGATGGCTGAGAGAGTCTAGCAGCTCCTAACAGTGGGGGAGGCAGAGGAGTGACAGCCTGGCATGGCTATAAGGAAACATTTCTTTTCTCCCCAGCACACTTGTCTCAGCATTTGCAGAGTTGCTAAGCCATACGGTATGCTGTAAGGAGAAACAAGCTGTGGGGAGGGAAGCGGGGAGCACCCCTTCAGATGATGGGCTGGCTTCCTGAAGACGATTTTTACTTCTCTTCATCCCATTGCCTTCCTTGCCCTAATTCTGGCTGTTGTTGAAGCAAGGGCTTGATGAGGAAACCTTGCTGGCTACTGAAAATGGGGGTTTTGGTTGCTCTTTATATTTTATTATGGGCTATTTTGAGGTTGGGGCATGTTTCTTAGTGCTAGGAAAGGGGCTTGCCAAGGACAGTCATTTTTTACCTTCTATTAGAACAGCTGCCAAAAAGGGGTAACTGATTCTACACTCTTTTCGTGCAGCCTTCAAAGCCTTTAAACTGCTCCATCTCCTGCGTGTATTGATGAGACAAACTGTAGCTTGTCACATTGCTTGAAAGTGACCTCAATTATATTAAAGCAGACCATGGTATCCTGGAGGAGCTTGATCCCCACATGACAAAGCCACTGTGAAACGTCAACCTTTTGTGTCACCGGGCTGCAGAAATGTAGGAAAGGTGTGTGCACACTGCCGAATGTAGAGATAACTGAACTAGATGAGATCCTTGCTGGCAATATGGGAGCTGGAGAAGCTCTCTGCTTCCGGCTACATGGTGCCAGGCAGGGTGTGGGACTTGGCACTGGCTGGGCTGAGCTGATTAGTGCTGCTTCTTCAGGGCAACCTGGCTACCTCCCTCCCCTCTCCACTGCAAAGATGCAGCAGGGATGCACCTTTGGAGACTGCTCCTAACTCCAAATGTTTTAAGTTGCATCACACAAAGAGAAGGGCAAAGGAAGTAGAATTTACCCACTTCTGCAGCTGATCTGGCTGCAGTTGGGTGAGGTTGTGCCTCTGTAGCCTGTGCAGAGCTCAAAACAGTAACTCATGCTCCCACATCCTGGCTGGTCATCGTGCTTGACCAGAAAGATGAAGTACATTGGAAATGCCAAAGCTTCACAAGGCTGCTGGTAAAGCCTGTGTAACAAAAAAAGTCTTCCAGTAGATTCATAAGCAAATACTGCCATAAAATGAAAGTTACTCTTTCCTGCAGCAGAGCCTATCGATCTGACAATGAATGTAACCAGATTTCATTTATACTTCCAAACTGGCACTTAGAGCAATTTGCATGTATTTTTTTGTATTGGTTGCACAACCTTAACGTGGACTGAGCACAGATGCAGCAGCATTTCAAATAAACAGGCTCTCTGGCCTAAGACAAATTCTTCACAGTGACCGAGACCTACATAATTCAACCGATATGCCAGGGGAACTGGAGGTATGTTCAGCTCGAGATGCGCAGTGCCGTGGCAATAGCACTAGCAGCTCCAAGCCGAAAAGGTAAACAAAATGATGAAACAATTTGGGATGAGCATTAATCAAAACCTCAGGGAACCTGGGGCAGGTTCAGAGGAGGATCCGTGCTCTGTATGTTAGACCCCTCCTGCCAGCCTTGGCGCTGCTCCCACACAGCCATATTGTGACATTACAGATCATCTGACGAGCAGCGGATGTCAGACAAGCACAGCCAGGAAGAGCGCTGTTCCCTCCCCAAAAGATCACACAATTCATGATTTTCCTTTAAAGCTAGCCACTACATTCCTGTCTCCAGCATGTGAGTGCCTTTTACGTTGAGCCTCACCAGCCCGGGACTGATTTTTCACCATTCTGGCCTGCTCTGCTACCAGGATTCCTCAGCCTGCAAAACGCAAGTATGCCGAGACACCTGTTCCCACAGGGAATGCCTTCAGTCCCTGACTGCAAGCAGCATGGCAGCTCGGCCTACTGGCTGAGCAAGCATGCTCCTGGCATGAAAATAAAATGTACTTCTCCCTGGTAGAGTGGCCAGGAAAAAACAGAGGCCTGTAGCTCCACAGAAGTTGCAGAAGAGGGCCCCCAAACCTCCCCTGTCCATTCTCCCACAGGTGACAGAAGCTTCACCGAGACCAAGAATCCTGTTCTGTTTTCTTTCTGTTCCCTAAATGTGGTGTTCAAAAACCCTATGAAAATTTTGGACAGGCAGTGGTTTCCCTACATATCTAACCAGAAAAACAGTATTTGTCTATCTTGAAATTGCTTTATTTTCTTCACCTTTCAGTGCTTTTTTCCAGACAACTGGAGAATTTAAACAGTGTCATTTGATAGAGGGGGTTGAATCAGACCACCTTGCAAACACAGAACAGCTGGAGCAAATAGCACACATTCAAACTGTAAACTGGGTTACGTTTACATTTGCATTTACAGCTGAAAACTCTACAGTTGTCCCTAAGCCATTCATGCACAGAAGAAAAGAAATGCCATCAAACACATTCTTTTCTAGGAAACACTTACCAACATTTATTTTAAAAGCAGTCTTTAAAAATGGAAACACCATAAAATTTTGAAACACAGGATAAGGGTAGGTAAAACTTATTTGGCATTAAAAGTGTAATTATTGTTATTTTTCTCTAGGTATTTACTACATGTTTAAAATAATTTGTTTGCTTCCCCTTGAGTCATTGCAAAAACAAACCAGCAAAATTGGTGCTACTATTGCAGTAACAAACGCAAACAAATAAAAAGATCTCATCTCATTTTAGTTAGCTAAATGAAGTTTGTGGTTAATTGCTTTTCTGACGAGTTTGGACCTAAGAATGATAGTGTTGGTAGAAGGAAGGAAATCATTCAGTAGATGACAGCTGATTAAATTATTATAATGCTTATGGCAGCAAAAAGGGCTTATCCTGTAATAAGTATACCCAAAATATGCTGAGAAGAAAAAACACAGCCCTGAATGAGTTTGTTCCTGCTTCCATTAGAAGTTGTGGTTGTGGCACACCAAGGTGAACTCAGGCCTTTTGTAAATGGTCCAGTTCTGTCCTGTTTTGTAAACACAGGCTGAGGCACAGGGTCCTCCAGACCTGCCTGGGCATTGTGGTGAGCTGATCTGTGAACAAAGAGATCTCCAGTATGAGCAGAGCTATGACAGGGCATCTTCTTGTTCTAATCAAGGCTCTGAGAACAACCACAACAGACTCTGGGATTCTCAGGGGAGTTCTCTCCTTCCGGGGAGAGGGAACCATAGCCATTTTATTCCACTGATACTTTTTTATTCCCATTTCCAGCCTACCACCCTCAAGGCCCACTGTCCTGGGCTATCTTGTATCAGGATTCCTCTCTCTAACTGGGATCACATCAAGTTATGAACTTAAGCCCAGTTCCTTCTGAAGTGTGAAGAACTGATTATTGGGCTCAATTTGTATTGTACCACTGATGGAAACCAAATCCCTGCTGAGAGCTAACCAAATGAAAATGTCCTTCCTTTTCCTGCATGTTCTCTTTAAAATTACTTGGTTTTGTTTTGAGTGGAGTGGTTATATTTGCTGGAACATGCAAAGGGTAAGAAAAAACATTTTCGGATTAAAAAATAAGTGTCTCAAGTCTTCACTGCCATTTCTTAGTCAGAGACTGAGGTTGCTGCCACTTAAGAGCTCAGGGGAAGAGGCAGCAGAAGAGCAGTGAGGGTGCACTGCAGTATTTACAAACTCCTGTGTTTGTGTAGATCATCTCAAGCTCTGCAGGCACCTACACCTTTGTTTCGTTCTGCAGTTTGAGATGCACGGGGTCATTCTGTAACACATCCAAGCTGGTAAGAGAAGGACTGAGCCAGAGTCAGGGATTTTCAGTGCCAGAAACGCTAAGAACAAGATGGCCTTAAATTCTGCTGCTTGGCCCTAGTCATGCTCATGGTGGAAGCTGCTATTTTGCTTTTTGGCCCTCTGCCTATAAAAACTAAACATGCAATTAATGTTAAAAGGAAAATGGGATCAAACCAAGATCTTTTTCCCTGTGGACCTTTAGGATTGAAAGGTTTTCCTTCTTCTGTTGTAAAAGACTCTGGTGCAAAGCCAAAAAAATAACAGGCCACTGATGTGGAGCAAAAGTTAAAGCCTTATACCTGACAAAGTAAAAAAGTTAAAGAAGTAATATGTCCCTTTTTGTATCCCTTATTATGCCTAGAGATGGGAGGCTGGCAACAGGGTGTTCATTCATAAAGACTAGAGCCCCTCCTGCAGATTTCATCTGTGATTATTTAGCATCCATTGCCTTATTTTCATCTTCAACATCATGCTTTAATGTATTGCTTGTCAGTGCCAGGGTTATGGACTTCCTGCAGCTGAACGCTAGCAAGTGTTATGCATTTCAGCAGTGATTTATTTTCACTTTAAAGTATGAAAAAGGAACATTGCCTGCTAGCTTTTGGGAAAAAAAAAAACGAAAAAGCTAGATTAGATTAAATATGACTGGAAACATTCCAGTTTCCTTTAGAACTCGCAATCAGACACATCCTTGTTGTTTCTATTTCATTTGCCCACAGTGATGTAGGACTTCACAAAACATCTTCACATTCTTTGGGCTAAAGGAATTGAAATACAATAGAAACAACAGATGAAATCACCAGTTTCATTCCTTTCCCCACTGCCCCTGAAGACCCACCAGTCGGAGTTACATCTGGTCAAAGTGTGGATGTCTGGCTCTGCCCTGGCTGCACCAGAGGAGGGCGAATGGCCAACTAGGGCTGCAAACATCCCGTGCAGGGGTGCAGACGGGTGAGTGTCCAAACCTCCCCACCCAGCTGGTCACAAAGGCCCTGGTGGATGCAGAAGGTGTGCTCTGGCTGTGCCTGAGCCTGCCTCCTCTTCATCTGCAGTGCAGTGAAGCTGGCGTAAAGAGTGCCTCTGGCCTGGAGCTGTCCTACAACTCAGTGTCACTGGCACAGGGTTAGCTGAGAGAGGGCAGCGGGGTGGCTGTGCTAAGAAAGGCTGAAAGGGGTCAGAACAACAAGCCAGGTACCTCATGATCTGCATAACCAGCTTTTCTGAGATTCTCTCTACCCATGCTTGGTATCTAGAAAAACCTATCATGGACCAACAGCCTGGTTAAGGCATAATTTTACTCATTTGGTTAAACAGTCATGTCTCGCTACGAGATTGTTTAGTTTTAAACTAGTTTGGCTGGAATGAATTAAGTCTAATTTTGAAGGAACTATCAATTGCAAATCAGATTTTAAATGCCACAACCACATGTAAACTCTCAATCCAGTTTAAGTTCATTTAGCTGGTTCCTATTTATACAGCTATGGCATCAAGGATTGTGGAACCACAGCCACAGGAATCAATTTGAGGAAAAATTAAAACAACCCAAACAAAAGAATTGAGGCCTTTTTCTCAAAACTGTCTTGCAAGGTATTTAGGTAAAAGGCAAATTGCCGATCAAGAGGACAGTTCTGAAATCAGCCAGGCAAGCCCTCAACACTGATATGGTGCTAACTGGATAGGTAAAGCATGTAGAGACACTTTTTTTTCCAAGTCAAAGTTCATGTGCTCTTCACTAAATTTTCTACAGCAAGTAATAGAGATAGTCAAAGAAGGCATATTTTTTTCTTTTCTCTTTTCATCATTCTTTGAACATTGAAATACTAACCATCTCTGTAAGCAATTGAAGAGCTTTTAGCAAAAAAGTCTTTTGCGAAGGTCTTCTTCTGACCAAAATTCACTGTTTCATAACCAAATTTTACAAACATGCAATATTTTTGAATTTTGACTCATCTTAGAAAGCATTGAAAGACTCCCCTTTACATGAATGAAGAAAACTGCTCAAAAACATGGAAAATGTGCACTTTCCATTAAAAACTGTCAGGAAGATTGAAGGAGCAAGAAATCACATCAGCACAGGGAAAAGGGAAATTGCAGCCTGTTCCATGCAGTTACAATTCTGAATGCCAAAACGCTTAGATTGGAAACTAAAAATATTCTCAGGTTAGAAACTCATTTCAATTTTCCCTCCTAATGCTCTTCTTGACAGCGTGAATGCATGAAATCGTGACAGATTGGGCACTTTAGCAGGTTTTTGAAATGTCTAGGAGATAGCTTTGCCTGGTTCCACCCACTTTAACAGGCACTGGGAATCCCTGAGGCGGCTTTTGCAGTTTTGCTTTAGGCTTTTCTCTGCCTCTCTAAACAAATACAGTGGGGCTGCCATAGCAGGAGAAGATGAAGGAAATGAGAAACACTAAGTGTCAGCGTTGGTCAAAAGTTAAGGTGATCTTGAAACCCTTGCACACTTTGGCAGGAATTACCAAGCAAAGGGCTGAAGGAGACACTCCATGGAGGCAGCAAAGACTTGGAACAACTGCAGGTGTGCAGCACAGAGAGGAGGGGGAGAAGAGCTTGGGCAGGTAGGGAGACCCTGAGATAATCAGCCTGGAAGGGAGAGCAAAGGATCTGGTGCTGTAGAGGAGCACCATGGACCAGAAGGAACTGCCTCATTCCTGGTGCCTGTGTATCTAAAGGTTAAAAAGATTCCACTGAGCCTTCAAGCAGCAGCTGGGACTTGCATTCCTTTAAGTGAGGATGGCAGGGAGGGGATGAAAGAGTGGAGGTGTTTACATGGCTCTTGAACCAAGGAGACTGTCCAAATGTGCAGGCTGTCCCTCTGCTGCCTGCTGTGACTCCTCCTCCACGTCACCATGGGACAGAACCATCTGCCTCCTCTGCCAGTGGGAGTGTCTGGCTGTTAAAAATGATGGCTCTCAAAGAGTACCTAAAGGAATTTATCTGCAGATATTAAAATGTCACTGCGTTGCAAAATGCTCTGTGCGTCTACCACAAATTATATTGTTCAAGTAATTATAGGTCAGAATACTGTGCTATGTTTTTGCTGATGTTTTTTGAAGACTACTACAATCCAGAACTCATAAAGTACCATATTTTTGCACTTCATACCTTTACCTTGTAAGCCAAAAGGCCAATTATGAGGGCCACATACATTCTATCTTGTTATGAATAAAACCAGAATGTACTAAATAATGTTACTCATTGTAAAATGAAACCCAGTGTCCCCTTTGCAAAATGACAGTTCAGTTTATACAAATGAAATATGGTGAAGGCAACAAATCATGAGTAACATGTAGGAACTAAGCAAGACAAAGAGGTGTGTTGTTTGCACTAAAAGCTTAATGAAATTGCCATTTCCTTCCTCTGCACAGCATGCAGACGTAGCACTGAGCAATTACCTTGATATCTTTGGATTACTCCCAAACTATATTTGACTTCGTTACACACCCACAGAGGAATGACTGCTTCTGCTTCCACTGATACCAGGCAGCATGCAGCCAGATCCTACACTCACCACGTGGATCACAGACAGGTCTTTCTAGGATCTTGTATTGCTAGTGTATTTTAAAGTAATATTCTCCTTCTCACAAGTTACCTGCTTCATGGCTTAGCCCACCCACAGTTCTCTCTTGGCTGGAAAGGAGTGGGTCAGCTTTGCTAAGAAATGAACCTTTCAGAAGACATGACACCTTAGACTTCTCTGGCTATGGCCTATACATGGGGTTTATATAACATATCAACCCTGGAATATGTGTAGGAGTCTGGGAGACAGAGAGTAAAGTTCTTCTGGAGTAATAACTTATTATACAAAAGGAATAAAACTCCATTCACACATGCTGAGACACAATATCCACTGTCCCAAGATCAACAGGTGGTTTGGTCATCCCTGACACCTGATTTGAATGAGGCCAGATATGAGCTGGGGGTTCTGCTGGCCTGCATGCCAGTAAGTGATAGAACCGCAAGGCACAGAGCCCATCTTGCTCATGATCCCTGTGGTCAATGAAGTGTTAGCTGACACAGCATGACAGAGCTCCATCTGAGGAGCAGTATAGACCAGCTACTGAGTGCCAAGGGAGGTGAACAAACGTCAAGTGCCGTTTTCATCTGACAGTGGCACAGCTGGGTCTCTTGCACCACAGAGCAATCTCAGATTTGGAGCCCATTTGATTAAAGGGAGAGACATCTGTGTTTCTGTCTGCTTTTTTTACTGGCTTTGTTTTGCTCCAAAAAGACACTAAAAGCCCATGGCTTTGTTGCATGTGCAACATGTGCATCTTCTCTTGAAGACTCACAAGACAAGACAATCTTTCATGTCCAAGGAGCGTCCCACCAAAATAAGAAACTAATTTCCAAAAGTAGGAAAAATTAAAGCTTGTTTAGAGATAATTCCTGTGGAAAAGGTACCCTACACTGTTATCCTGTGAGGAAAGCTGAGAATGTGATTTGAACAATTTTCAGAACCCATGGTACCATGACACAGTTTAATGTGTTTGCTTTGCTGACCACTTCCATTTTCATCTTCATAGAACAGGATACTTCGTTAAAGCCATGAGTCTGTTTCCCCTATGCTTAAACCAGAAGAAAAACTAATTACATTTGGACTGTCTCCTGAGCAAGAAACATGCAGAATTAAATAAAGATGGTAGACCCTGGCCCCAGATGAGACACAGAATACTTGTTGGTGCAACAGATACTCTTTCAGATCATTCAGTGTTGGTGTGTTTGCAGTCAGATTTCTACTTCCTTTACAAGAGGAAGAGGGAAGAGGAATGCTAGAAACTGGGAGAATACCTACCAGTATGTATGGTTACCAGATATAGCAGTCTGGAACATTTCAGATTTTTTTGAGAGCCTAAAACACTATATTAATGAGCATGAGGACTGAAAATTTGAGTTCTCAGAAATACAGGAGTTGAGACTATCTGTGCAATTAGGTCCTTGTGTATGTCTCTTGTGTTAAATCCTTAGCATCAACAAGGAAGTGTGCAACTGATGCAGAACCTTTGACTCATTTTCTCATGCTTTCAGCCCAGAACAAAACCCCGTCCTTGCAAAGAGCACAGACAAAATCAGAGGAGCTAACTCAGGATACCCTGGTTTCACATACAGGTAACAGGAAGAGTTTGGTGCCTGTTGTACAGTTCAGAGAACCTGCATGAGTTGTCACATCACCTGCTGAGTGGGAAACCAACCTGGCACGAGTACAGGGTAGCTCAGTGTCCCACAAGTAAGAGCTGCTTGACAGGCAGTGCTAGAAACTGGCTTGCCCTGCATTTGTGTACAAAATGCCCATGCATATTAGCATATATTTCAATCAGTACTGTACATTAACACACCCAAAAATGGCCTCCTCTTCCACACCATGTCCCTTTTCTCTTTAAACCTATGAGCCCTTCAGGTCAGGGGTTGTCTCATACACTTGCCATCCGGGTGCCATTGGAATGCAGATTAGAATAACTACTCAGAGTTATGCTGACAGATGCTGTTGATTCTTGAAATCTTGCCATGATGCCCAAACCAAGTTTTTAGTTCCTTTCATCAAAAATACCTCTTTCCATTCTGAGAGCAAGGCAAGGCTAATCATTATCATTATCCTGTAATGGAGTGATAAAACCCAGTGACACACACGAAGCAGCTGTCACAGCTTCTCTCAGCCAGCCCATCAGCCCCGTCTGTTTTTTATGATAGTTTTAATGACAGTGATGTGCTGATGTCAGGGACAGGAAGGGCTGTAGGAGGGGCAGAGCATCACTTATGTTGTCCTGTTGCCCAAGACGACTGAGTGTGCCAGACCTTTGAAAATATATTATTTTCATGGCCGTTGTCTTGCTTAATTATCACTTCAGCAGGATAATTTCATTTCTTCCTCCACCCCCCCCCTCCCTGCTTATTCTTTATAAAGATCTCTCTTGAAGAAGAAAAGGTCAACTGTGAAAAAAGTCGTAGCAGAAACCATTGCTAAATAAAGGTTATATAATTTGGTTTGTCTCCTGTGTAAACAGCAATTGTGTTTTCTTCCTTGTGATTTATTAATGAGGGAATTGACAGAAATGTCTATATTTAGATTCTGTGAAAAATTTTATGAGAAAGGGTTCTTGAGACTTATTCTTTGCTTGAATAAGCCTGCTGCTTGGCAGAAGGACTGTCCCATGGTGGTAGAATGTCTCTGCTTTGCTTATGAAGCTATATTCAGCTTTCATCCATGGGAATATGTATATCCAATATGATACATGGTGCAGAGTCAAGTAGAACACCTCCTGAAGTCCGTAACTGAAGGGTTAATCCAACCAAAGTGGTCAGCAACTTTTAGAGCTATAAGCTCCACACTTGCTGGAAGAGGACATTAAAAATTTCTTTATCTCTGTTCTTTGACATCTGATAAATGCAAATTTTTCAATGGACCATATCCTCCATTTGACTTCTGCAGGAGGAACTGCAGCTCTTCCAGACCTAAACTGGGTTATAAAGAATTTACACTTAAGGGGCTAAAAGGTAAAAATAGAAAGGAAATTTACTTCGTGTTCTGAAAGCACAGAGACATGCCTGGAAAAAAATAAAGCTAAAATTTAGGTGCTGAGCCCTTTAGGACTCCTGTTAGTTGCTTTTTACCTATTACACCTCCATCTTCCAGACAGTCAGCATGTGAAGCTGTAAGACTTAAGAGTCCCTCGCCTCCCAGTACGTGTGTTAAATGGTGTGATACTTGCTCCAGCTGTCACGTCACCTTCCTTTTGGTCTATTGAACTGAACAGTCTGGAGCTCAGATGGTCTGTCACCACTCCAAAATATCTTCAAAATAAAGCCTCTTTGATAAAGGTGCTAGAAAATAACAAAGCAGATGAGAAGCACAGGGGGTTGGAGGAAAACCCTTGCAGAAACACAGTAGGGCTGAAGGGAGGCTTAAGGTGTTAGGTGGGAGGAGTAAGGCAGTGTCATTTCAGCTGCTACAGGCTGAATGCTGTTGATGAGTACCAGAGAGCCAGACAGTTTTCACAACAGGCTTTTGCCTTTTCCTGTCTATTTGTATGCAGCACATCACACGTTCAAGCTGGTGGAGAAAGTGACCTTACACAAGGGAAAGCGAGAGTGAGACCAACTGCTGTGCTGCTCCAAGGCAGCCAATCCACAGCCGATGCCTTGTTGCTAAATTAAGCAACAGGCCAGGGTCTGAAGCAGACATGGACTCAGGGCTTCATAAATCAAATTTCCCTGCAGCAATAGGAGCTTACAGGGAAAAAGCAAATAGTGCTCTTGCAAACCCATTCATGCATTTCCAGACTGGGCTGCTGGTTTTCGGTTTGTTTTTTTTTGGCCATTTCTGAATAGTTCAGAGCTATTAGTAAATAAATGTTGCAACAGATTTTTACTACATGATAATAGCCCACTTATACTATTACTGAAATATTTACTGAAACGAAACAGTATTATGTGTGCAAAACCCAAATCTCGTCTGCAGGAAAACTGAAGCAGAAGCAGTTTAAATATTGGATCATAATTATCCTTAATTGCAAAAGCTTTGAACTAAAAAAGAATTGAATCCTTCTACTTGCTGGGCTTGATTTAGCACTTCATTAGTCAGATTTTGCACCAGTTACAGAGCTGCTTTGGAATTCAGCTGGAGTAGCACAGCAGTGAATAATAGGCATGCTTTACAGATGTACTGCTTGTGGAATTGGAGATTTTAGGGCTTCTAAGGTTAACGTCTAGAGGGCTGCCAACCAGGCATCACCTGAAGTTCCTCTCAAGGGAAGAATTTGAAAGCTTTTACTTTTGTGGGTGAAATTTGAATGGTACGTTCAGCTTATCAAGCTGTCCTGCAGGGATGCCTGACCCACTTGAAGTTCTCAACCGGAAAAGCTTTGGTGAATTCTGTACAGACAGAATTTGCCTTCCAGTGGCAGTCCAATGAAAAGTAGGCAGGGCCCTGGATCCATCTGCCTGATTTCTGCAGGAAACTTCCTCGCTTTTCCTGTTCAGCTGCTCTGTGTCACATTATGGTATTACTTATGCAGCAACAGAGAATGAGATTTCATTGGTAAAGCCTTGTGCAAATATGGAATGAGGAATATTGTATACCAAATGAGCTTACAGTACCTATCTCAAATTATTCACTTGTATGGGACCACTCAGCCCCTCCAGGACAAACTGTGTTTCTATGTCCACAGGTTTTCATAAGTTCCGTGCTTCATTAGTGACCACTATGTGGTGAGATCTTAATCTTTCAAACCTTGAAAAAGCTGTTCTTCCTTTTGAGTTAAACCTTGGGCTATGGTGGCTTATTGTAAGAAGGGCAGGTTTTTATTTATAGAAACTGGAAGGCCCACTTCTTGTTTCTGAAGCAGAACTAAGAAGCCATTGTTTTTTCATAGCAGCATTGTAAAGAGAAGTGGTAGAGGAGTGCTGGGACCTTATCCACGGCTTAAGTACAGTTCCACAACAGCTTAGGCCAAGACTATGATCTGGAGGTTTCACTCCTCTTCACACCCTTCACTTGAGGTGGCTGGAGGTCCCTGTACACTTGTGGTAAGATGGTTTGGAGAGCTGGTATAGATAAAATTAATAATTTGGAGAGTGATACTTTTTGCCTCCATTAGCCCTCTGTTCCAGCTCGCCACGGAGGCAAGGAAGTGTTTATGCTGGTCTGAGGGGAGGCAAGAATGTGCAGCTGTGAGGAGGAGGCAGGCAGGACTGTAGTCACTGAAAACTGCCCTGAAACTACATTCCCCCACATCCTTCTGGCAGTCCTCAAGCAAAGACTGTCTGTGGCCCCTCTGCTGCAGCATGAGGCCAAATATCATGGAGCAAGCTCCATCAAATTTTGTAAATTTTTGTGTCATCCACAACGAGGTGATTTGGCATGGACCTGGAGCATCCTACCTGCCAGCCAGCCAAGCACAGGAATTTCTCAGCAGAGTGCTAGCTGGCCCTGGTAAAGTGATGAAATACATGAAGGCACGATGCTCTGGTCTAGAAGCTTACATCATCCCCCTGGACCCTCCAAGAGCTTGAACTTTGATCAGCATTAGTTCTCCAGAAAAAAACCATCATCCAGCTGCATGCCCTGTGAATTGTACGGGATTGTATGAGGCCTCTGGGCTGCATGAGGATCAGAAAATCCATATAAGGGGAGAAAAACCATTTTAGGTGACTGCCTTTTTGCCCCTGTTAAATCCTCCTCTGAACCTTTATTTCATGTGTCCAAAATGGCTGCCCTTGCTCCTATATCATTCAGGCAGGGAAAAGTCGTGGAAGAGACAGGCTAAGTCTGAGTTCAGTGGCTATAGATAGCAAGCACATTGTTATCCCCTGTGGAAAGACAATTAAAATGACTCAGTAAACAGCACATGCAGCACAAGAGAAAAATCCACACACTGCTGACTTATACAGAAAAGCAACATGTTGGTTACTGTACAAGCACACCACATCTCTTCTGTGTGAGAGACTTGAAATTAACTCATTTGTGTCCATTCCCTACAAAATTTTCTTCAACCTCTGAGGAGCCAGTAAGCTAAAGCTGACACATCAGTGCTCAGCACATGGGAGAGGCTATGTTGTATTTTCCAGAAGTTTAAACATTTGAAAAGCATAGGGGCTTTAATGTTGTTGAGAGACATTTCTAATGGCTGAGATTTTTTCAGAGATTGGGGTGCTGACATTTTTTATTAGGGGCTGAGTTCTGCTCTTTCTGAAATATTACAAAACTCCCAGTGAGTTTCAGAATCACTTCCTCCTCTGTCTTATGTCTCCCTAGCATGGGGTGCATCTTGCACCTTCTTTTCCCTTGGATAATACTCTCCCCTTACACAACTCTAGCCTGTGCCAAACAGTTAAAAAAACTTTAAAGAAAATTTTTAACATCAACTTTGGCCAGTGTTGAGACCCTTGCCATCTAAGATGAGACCTGATAAACACTGTGGTGCCACTTAATGAAGGCCACACAGTAGCATGGGGCAAACAGGCAGGCACAGAGTGTGCAAATTGTCCTGTGCCCTGCTGCCAGAATGGCTCACATCTGTGACGAGGAGGGGACTGTCCCTGGAGATGGCATGGTTAATCTCTGCAGTTCTGCAATACAGCTGAACACAGGAGGTAATACTGCTTTCATTTCTCTAGCCTCTTCTCATCAATCTTGGTAAATAAATAGGTTTTTCTCTTCAGTTCACTTTTAACTTAAGAAAACGAGACTAAAAAGAATCTGCTTCTGACTGTGCTGACTCCCTTCTCAGCAATGCCACTGAGATCAGAGGAGCATTGCCAACCATTAAGCTAGAGTGAGAGCACAATGGGATCCAGCTTTGATTACAGTTTTTAATAAAAACTCTAAACTCTTTGATGGATTCTTTAATGCTTTTGGGATATTATTTTTTCTTCTATTCCCCACCTCTATTTCAAGAGAGTAATTCAGTGCATTGGTGATATCCAATTTATTCTTCTATATGTGAGTAATATCCTCTGTTAAGAGTATAAATTGTACCTGTTGCCCTTGGCAGAATTCTCAACAATTCTCCTGCTGCCTATTAAACTGGTTTCATAAATAGACACACTTCATTAATATACACTTTTTAGAAGACCAATTGAATTTTTCCAATATATCCCTCAGCAGCCATTGAATTATTTAGCTGCTGGTGGATGTGTGCAAGCTCATGGGCAGTGATGCTGAAGACTCACCAGTGGCTAAGGGAAAGTACAGGACGTGCTCTGCTTATGTGTTGGTTGAGATGCTTCTGAAGGCCACACTCCTGAGAAAACAGACAACATAAGAAATTCTTGTCAGCATCACCTTGCTGTGACAGTGATGCTTGTTTGTGGGTCAAAAGAATTGCCAAAATCATCTGATGAGAATACACTGGGACAGTGAAAGGTAAACCTAGGCCAAGAAAGGAAGGAACAGCAATGGGCTCTATGCTCAAAGCCTCGTCTGGCATCATAGGGAGAAGCAGATCTTCTGCAAAAGGTGTAGATTGCACTGTGACCTTTGATAGAAACCTCAGAAACCCAAGACTTCATTGTAAGTATTCTGCAACGATGATAAATTCAGTGTTCACTTCACACACAGGTAATTGGCATAACTAAAAGTAAATGCAGAGAATCGGTACAGGAGGAGAAAAGGGAACCAGTAAGAAAAACCCCAGCACTCAAGACAGGGACAAATTTCAAAGATAAGCAAGATAATCACTATTCCTACATTAAAACTAGCAAAGATAAATGCATGTCTGAGTCTGACAGGAATGAATTAAGAAGTTCATGGCATAGATTTATCACTAGCAGAAAAGAACCACTTTAACATCTGCACAAGGGCTCTCAGCATGATCCCATGCAGAGTCCCAACAAATGTTTTCAAGGAACTCAAAAATGGACTTGCAACTCTTTCTGGTGCAAGTAAAGCAGGAATTAACTTCTCTATTTTCTTTTTTCACTTCCTCCTCTGCCTATTCCTTACTACAGCTTACTGTATGCAGAATGAAGTCAACACAAAGAAGGGTTTCCTTGAGTGCCTGAGGCTTCAAGGATTTTTATTAAAATCACAAGACAGACGGCTTTAAGAATCACACACTTTGCTCTCTCAGACCTGAGGATGGCAATTCCTGCCGGGAAGGATGGATCACAGGAAGAAGTAGCTTTCAATCACTCAGTGAGGATTTCCAGGGCTCATTTAGAAAATCTCCCAGCAGCCTGCCATTTATTCTAGTGCAAAGGGTTCAGCTCAGTCAAAAAAAAAGATGGGCTGAGTCAGGTGAACAGAATCAGAAGTGAGTTTCCTTCATGTGTGACCAGCTGATACTGCTCTTCAGCTAAGATAAACAGATTTTTAACATTTTTTCCTTTTTTAATATCAAGTATGAATTCTTTATATATATATGCACAATAGACAACTGTTGAAGTGTACAGGAAGATAATCCTATGGCCATCAGTATCAACATCAAATTCATTAGCTTTAGTGGAAATTATAAAGTGAAGACTTACCAATACTGTCTTCATTAATTACTGAAGTTCCTGTTTATTTTTGTCTATGGTAAAGTTTGATGCTGTGCTGAGCTCAGAAGGAGTTACACAGGGGCAGAGTTTCTTCCAAAGAGCTTGCCAAGGATGAGGCTTTATTACCAGCTGCATTATCAACATGGCTGTACACTATCTGCTACAGGCTGCTGCCTTTGTGTCCACTACGAATAGCCACTTAAAGACCAGTCACAACCAAATTTCCTATGCTGAAGAGAGTTCTCAGGCAGTTATACCAAGGAGCATTGTGACCCTTTCCAGCAGGGCAGAAACACGTGGAATAATTACCCATTTTAGAAAACTGGGGACATCACTGGAAAAAAAACTCTGTGGTGACTCCTGAAGGAGGGTATTGGTTTCTCCTGGAAGCAGGATACTTCTGCATATACACTCAGGTTAAAAAGAACTAGAGCAAATCTGCAAAGACTACAGCTTCAAATAACATTCACCACACACGAATCAATTTTTCAATTACACTGAAGATATTAGCGAAGAATTCGCTGCCTTAAGAGATTCTGGTTTGAATAGCAAACCATACTCCAGTAAATTTTAATGGCTTGTATGGTAGCTATGTCAAAGTCAAGTGAAAAAGCATCCATCCTTTACGATCTGGCAGCTAATGTACTACAGATTCATGGAGATGGCTATAATCTGACTTACATCTCCAAGACACATAAGGTTGCCTCACAGCTGAGTTTTCCTACGTGAGTCCCTTAACTACAGGAATGTTTCCCAGAGAGCAACACAGTAAATCTTTTAGTTGGGGAATGGATAGGTGATAAGAATGTCAAGTCATATTTATGCTTTTTTCCCCTGTAATGAGGAAGAGGGATTTGTACTTAGGCAAAGAGCTGATGTAAAAAGACCCCTATAAATTTAAAATGTTCGTTATTCCAGTGACATAGAAACATGATATTTTGCTGGAAGTAAGAAACATGCCCTCTCTGAGTATTACAAAAAGGTAACACAGAGAGAGTTAACTAATTTACAATTGTTTTTAAAAACTGAGGAATTTTTCTGACTGGACTTCCATGTGTCTTCCCAGGACCCAGCCTGGCCCATGCCACCACCTTGTTCCCCTGCTCTTTACAGCTCTCAATGACCAGCAAAAGAAGTTTCACGACTACTTTGTGGCAGCCACCTATTTCATTTCTCAGGGTTTTGCATCAGCCAGGGGGTTGCTGTATCTGGTGGTGCCATTCTGTGAGTCCCAGGATGCCCACTTAACCCAGAGCTTTTAGCTTCAGCTCATTATGACAGCTTTATCACTGCTGAGGATTGCTGTGTCTTACCATACCTCTCAGAGAAGCTTCAAGGCTTTCCCTGTTGCTAAAGGCAGATTCTTACCTGTTATAAATTGCCAGAGATACATTGGTTTCAGTTTACTGATAATGATTGCCTCTTATAGTATTGCCAGTTGGCCTCACTTTGATCAAGATGCTGGCTCAGAGCATTCTGGCAAGAAAAACAGGTACAATTTGCTCATTTAAATCCAACGTGGGTATATCTAGAGGACTAAGCATTAAAAAAAATGGAGAGCTCCAGCTCCTTTGAAGCAGCCAGTCATACAGCATGAGGATGTAGGCATGGAAAACCTTATCCTGGGTTATGTATTTCTTTGTGTGTGTCTTTGTGTATATAACCACAGAAAGCATTAGTCATGATTGCTGAGAACTTTGCAGTTTTTCATCTATTATATAGAAGCAATAGAGGAAAGAGGATCTTTATTTGCTTTATACTCCCACTCCTTTGGCATCCTGTTCAGTGACCACATCCAGGATCTCACAGCAGCTGAATCTGATGATGAGCAGGAAGGCAGGACTAGTCCTAGGCCCCTGATTTTGCAGTCATCCCATCAGGATGCTATCACAGGAGGGGGAAAAAGGCAATTGACTCATAACTATTTATCACAAATAGCAAAAAGATGTGAGGGTGAAAGGTGCCATCACACGAGGGCTGAGGTCATTCCCAACGGGAGCATAGGGAAATGTGATCTGGTGGAGATTCATAAGGGTGAGAATGTCTTTGTTTTTAACAGTGGTGTCAGAAGAGAGGATTTTGTGTCTGTTCTAGGAGTAGGAGACTGCAGGAATTAGCAACTGGACTGGGGAAAGCCACTGGGCTGTCCAGAGCATTTTGTCAGCCAGGAAACTGTTCCGTGCTCTTTGACAAGGGAACACCGTGTCAATATGCATCCCATAATACCAAGCAGCTGCTTCACCAGAGCACAGCAGGACAGATTTTGTCATGCTTGCTCTGTTGTATTGGCAAATGGGTGATTTCCTTTTGCAAAGCCCCAGAGCATAAGGCTGCCAACAGGGCAAACAAATCTGAAAAAGATTTTATCAATATAAAACCCAAATGGTGCCACTCTTGTAATACATTGCTTTTAAAATTTTTATTTCCTGGGAGACAGTAGATTATTTATATCCTGGGAGCACCTTAGGATTCACAGGTAAGGAGATCAGTCAACCTTCTACAGGAAGAATGAGGGGAAAAAAGCTGCTCTGGTGGGACAGAGATGCATGAGATCCTCAGCATGAGCTGTGTGCCTTGTTCCACATGTGCCTTGTGGGAAGAAACGTCAAAGCCCAAAAGAATCTGTCAAACACTATTATCCATTAAAAAGGTGTAATTTTGTATATGATACCGGTTTCAGGTAGTTTCTATTCCCAAATATCAAACCTGCAGATTTTGTAAACCATTGAGGATATGGCTACCACTGATTTTTCTGTCTCTTCCTGTTTCGCACAATACTAGCTCAGAAAAAGCAAACCTAGACTGAGTCTTCTCTGTCAGCTCTAGTGATCACAGTACTCAGGTATGTTCTTCTCTTCTGCAAGCTTGGAAAAGAAGGAAAAAAGCTCTAAAAACCTGGTAGCCCTGTTTTACAGAGAGCTATCTCCTTTGCTCCAAATAGCTCCCAATTCTGTTATTCTTGGGCAACTGTCCTGTAAAGTAGAGAGAACCAAGGCTCTAAGAGTTTGACTAGCATCATGAAGAACATCTATGGTTATGCTCCAATGGATATAAAATCATCTCAGAACCCAGTGCTCCAACCACTGAACCATTTGTGTTTTTCTCATATTTGTAAAAAAAAAAAAAAAAAAAAAAAAAAAAAAAAGCAAAAAAAAAAAATCCCAAAATACTTGAGCCAGCCTTGGTCATTTGTTAGCCTAGAAAATATTCATATCCAAAAGCGCAGTGAGACACTTTGAGTCCTCCAGCTCCAAAACACTCACATTTCTGTGCCAATTGGGTGACTAATCTGTAAATGGTAGTGAAGCCCATGAGTGCATCTTTAACAAATTTATTCTAAAATTTTCACCCCCCAAATGCTCATCTAGGTAACTTGTTTCTACTTTACAGTTTTGGGGGGTTGCTCTTAGTGTGGTGGAGGTTCAGTGCTGTTGATGGTGTCAGCAAGTGCCTTTTAATATCTCTGGCCACACACAGCATTGATCTTAACACTCTTTAGCTACACAGAGTAGCACTTTATATTCAGCTAAGAAGAAGGGCAAATAACAATAGTAAGGGAGTAAATGAAGGACAGAGCCAGGCTTGTGTATTCTAGACAGTGTATTTTCTAAAATATCATATCTTTCTGGAATCTGGGGAGTTTTCACCGCTATTATACCTCTACAATGCTTCCTGGAACCAATATAATAAAATTTACTCACACTGGGGATGTCTTTTGTCAGGTATATCATAAGAATTAGCATTTTTCGCCTTGCTGCCACAGCATGGACAAAAAACACAAAGTCATTTGATCAGCTATAGTGTCTGGCTTTATTTCACAAAGCCAACAGTAAAATACTTTTTCTCCTTGTGCTATTGCCTGAAATACACCTGAAATTCTCAACAGAACTGCCACAAAAAATAGTCTTCCCTCTGCTGACTGCAGTAAAGAGATGTTGTGATTCTTACTCCATCTGGCAAGCTACACTGTAAAGTGCATTTGTATTCACGGCCAGGTGAGAAGATTAATATCAGTTGAGAAAACTTTTATATCATCTTCAGAAGAGGTTAGAACATCTTCACTGGTGGAAGGGGCCTCATTCTACCAGTTCTAAAGGGAAAGGACAAAGGGAGTGACTCGGTGTAGGGTTAATGCTTGGCCTTGATTTTAAATGTCTTTTCCAACCTAAATGAGTCTATGATTCTAAGAAGAAATAACAAGTCTTAGTGGTTTTCAAGTTAATCACCTTCTAGAGACAAGCTAAACTCACAGACTATTAGTTTCAGAGTTCAGAATGCTGCTAATTAATCAAAGTTTCTGTCATAAAGCAATGTGACATTAAATTCCCATTAGATATAGATGGAAAATTTACCTTCTTTTTCCATGCTGAGCACTATTCAAATATCTTATCAGTAGGCAAGATAATATAAAATTATTAGAATTAGTTTCAGCTATTTGTCCCTGCCCTTTTCCCTGGTTAACAGAAGTCTGAAGATTTTTTAGCTCAAAGAAAAGGTCAGGTTCTCCTGAAATTATATTAAGGGATGTTGACTTTAAAGGGATAGTAAAACATTTGTTCATCTGCCATCTGTGACTTATTCCATGATTTTTGCCTTGTCCACTGAGATCAGAAATCTGATGCCTTCTTGCTCTGCAGCTGTGAGGCAGGAATCTTCCCAATCTCCCTGTGAATCACTGAACCTTGACTAGCTCGTGTTCTGGAGGGAGGTCTCAAACTCCAGAGGGAAAACCATCTGTAAATAATAATCAGAAAAAACACCTTGTGATGATCATCCTGCTACCCCTAATGCAATTCACCAAAAGCCAAAGAGGACATGTGTTTTAGTACAACTGGAGCAGGAAACAGTGATGATCTGTGCTGCAGAAAGCCTGTCTCAAAATGCATTCCGTAGGTTCACAGGTCATAAAAATGCTGAAATCATATAGAATGGGCCCTGTACATATCCCAGTGGATCAGTTCAGTCCTGGCTCGAATGATTCATGTTCTTGGTGCTAGGAACAGCGTTTGGATGATCCCTGCAGCAAGGAAGGACTGTAAAGGGAGCATAACCAAGGTAGAGTGGAAAATCAGGCTGGCAGAAAGAGCGACAAGGACAAAGAGGGAGGGAGAAACTCCCAAGCAGACCTTGTCCATTCAAGTGAAACTAAACCAGTGCAATCCCCATGGCGAAGCCTGGTCCAGAGGAGCCCATGTGGAAGGTGCAGTGTGTCCATTTGGGCACATTTGTGTCCATTTGCATGGGGCTGGCTGAGTCTGCAGATGAGGTCGTCCAGTGTGACCGGGTGAGCTGTTTACAACATGCCTGAAAGCTCAAACAGAAAGTAATCCAGACAAACAGAAGACAGAGCCTGACCTACTTTAAATTGAGAAACTGTAAAATCAGTTGGTTTGATCAAGTGGAGGTAATTACTTCTGTGGTAAGAAAAGGAGGAAAAAAAAAAAAGAAAAACCTTTAAAAAAGATCAAGCTCTGCTTCCGGAAACAACTACACTGAGCATAACTGAGCTACAGCTAAGCTTTTTCAGCCAAAGATATAATTTCTATGCATTCAGATAAATAGAGCAGCTATTACCTGTTTGTGATACCAATAATGTTATTAGAACCATGGCTGGACAAGAGATGCATCAGATGCATGAAAAGGCAACAATCTGTAAATATTTGACTTCTTATTTTAGATAAAGGAACATAATAGATAGATGACTGATAGATACACTATCTTGATAGATACAACACAAAGAATGGCCAAGAGGAAGTAAATCAGACATTTTTATCAGAACACAGGAATAATGTATGCACAGGCGAATTTAAAGATGATAACCAGGAATGTTGTTTTACAGAGCACAGTTGCATCAGACAGTTGAGACCCTCTGTCAGTGGGATTCTAATGAATGAAAATTAGTGAATATATCCAGGAAACAGAAACACCTGATGTTTTATTTTGTCAGCTGCCTGGAATTAATGTAAGGCTCTCTGTTCCAATGGAGCACTAACATGTTTAGAGATCATATGAACAGACGATTTCAATCCAGATTTTTTTTCTTTTTGGACATACGGTTCTACACCGACCTATGGTATACACAGTTATTCTTGGGTTCTTGGCATTCTTTATATTTAAACAAGAGCCTCTGCTCCTCTTCAGTTCTTTTTATCTCCACTCTTTATTGTTCATGGTACTTATCCTCCATGCTTGCACATATCCATGATTTATCTACTCACCTTGCAGCACCTATTACATTTGCTTTTCATCTCACCTGCTGTATGAATCAGCACAAAAATCCATGTTGTAGGGGGCAACAGTGAGCCATAAACATCTTTAGCAGTGGTCCAGGGAAGGGGTCTTTCGGTCGCATGAGGAGAAATTTCTGTCTTGTGCAATGAAATGCAAAGGTATGAAAGTACCTGCGATAGCCCTGTCAAAGGATGTTCCCCTGTGGAATAACACTTTGCACAGCCAAAGAAGTAGGCAGAACTAGACATGCAATCAGAACAAACAGTTTCTTGAACTCAGTGAAAATGTACAACTGTAAGAGTGATTCCATATCACAGAACTGTATTGGGAGAGTATTTCATTTACGTTTACTTCAGCACTCACAACTGCTCCTTAAAAGGATCCCCGACTGATTTTCTTTTTTCCTCCAATTCTAAAAATGTCATATATACATTTGATATATAGAGAATTTAAGTAGAGATGGAGCACTGAGTCCAGAGAACCCATATGTCTGGTACTGCATTAACTTAATTTATTGTTCCCAGTAGGCAGCAGTTGTCTGAGCAGATAGATTTTCCAGTTGTATTGTTTGACATCATTACAGCTGAATATGCACCAGAATACCATGTGGTGACTACGTAATAAATCAGCTCATTATGTCTATAATCATTATGATTATGTGTTGTTCCAGGTCTCGGGATTGTTGACATAAAAGGAGGTAAACAGTATAAATTACTGACTCATCAAATCGTTTGTTTTAATTTGTTGAGAAGGGAGAAGGTTATTTTTTTGTGTGTGGCCTGCTTCACATGTAGGAACACAGTAATGAATACATAGAATGTGTTAAATGGGAATAGCAGAATGTGAAATGAATCATACCCAATTGTCCTCCTCAGAGGAATCTAAGGATGAAAACAGGTGTGTCACAGCACATTGTCCAAAGGTTCCCATCATACCAAAGGAATCACAGACTGCTACAGGTTGGAAGGGATCTCTGGAGGTCATCTGGTCCAACACCCCTGTTCAAGCAGAGCCACCTAGATCAAGCTGCCTGAGACCACATCCAAATGGCTTTGGAATACCTCCAAGGATGGAGACTCCACAGCTTCTCTGGGCAAGTGTGTCAGTCCTTGCTCACCCTCACAGCCTTTCAGACGGGCAGCCCCAGCGTGTACCAATGCCTGGGGTTACTCCTCTCTGCACTTCCCCTTGCTGAAATGCCTCAGGTTTCTGTCAGCCCATATCTCCAGCCCCTTGAGGTGTCTCTGGACGGCAGCACAACCCTGTGGTCTATCAGCCACCCCACCAGATCCGTGCCATCAGCAAAGTTGCTGAGGGTGCACTTTGCACCATCATCCAGATCACGAACAAGGATGTTTAATATATTAACCCAGCCTTCACCCCTAGGATATACCACCAGTGACTGGCCTATAATTACACTTCCTGCCATTCATCACCACCCTCTGGACATATCTGTTCAGCCACTATTCAATCCAGCTCAGTGTTCATCCTGCCCATATTCCATGTTCATTATGAGAATCTTAGAGGAGTCAGTGCCAAAATCCTTCCCGAAGCATAGGTAGACAATAATCACTGTTCTCTTCTGATCTACAAAGCCAGTCATTGCACCATGGAGTTTATCAAGCTGGTCAAGCACATCTTCCCCTTGGTGAAACCATGTTGGCTACTCCTGACAACTGTCTGATCCTTCATGTGCCTGGAAACAGTTTCCAAGTTTTCCAATCACCTTCCAAGGATTGAAGTGTGGCTGACTGGCCTGGGTCCCTCTTCCTGACCTTGTGCATGTCCAGTCTGCTTAAATATTGTCTAACCTGATCCTCATCCAGCAGTGCTGTGTCTTCTCTGAAACAGAGATCCCCTGGTTTCAGGGACCTGGAATTTCTGAAGGTCAATCTTGCTAGTAAAGACTGAGGTGAAGAAGGCATTCTTACAGCCTTTTCCACATCCTGTGTAAAGAGGTCTCCCATCTCATTCAGCAATGAATGCATCCACATTTTCCTTCCTCTTCTTTTTGTTACCTTTTTAACCCACAGAAACCCTTCTTGCTGTCTTTGACATTCCTAGACAGATTAAATTCCAGTTGGGCTTTATCTTTGTTAACTTCACCCCTGGATGCTCTGACGATGAATCTATATTCCTCTCAGGTTACCCGTCCTTGCTTCATCTCCCTGTACACTTCCTTTTTGTCTCTGAGATTGTCTGGGAGCTCATTGCTCAGTCATGCAGAAATTTTGCCGGACTTCCTCCTCATTGGGATAGACTGCTCCTGAGCTTGGAGGAGGTGATGCTGGAATATTAACCAGCTTTCTTGGGCCACTCTTTCCTCTAGGGCTTTATTTTATGGGACTCTACCCTTTGAAAAGGCCAAAATCTGCTGTCCTGACGTCCACAGCTGTAAGCTTGCTTTTTACTGTCCTACCTCCTTTCAGGATCCCGAACTCCACCATCTCATTGTCACTGCTGCCTTTGACCCTCACATCCCCAGTGAGACCCCCCTCGTTGGTGAGTATGGGGTCCACTGAGCACCTCTCCTCTGCTCCTCTGTCACTTGGGTGAAGAAGTTGATGCACTCCAAGGACCCCCAGGATTGCCTATGCATTACTGTGCTGTCCCTCCTGTATATGTTGGGGTGGTTGAAGTATCCCATGAGCACCTTCATAGCTCAGATGGAAACAAAAGCTGGCAAGAGGTGCATGGTGAGATGCAAAAACATTTTCACAATGCTGTAGAAATTCACATGCTTACATATTTTTAACTGAAATTTGACATAAGTGCCAGAGGTACAGCAGTTCACTCATGGGTCCGTAGGGTTTTAGTACCATCGTGAAACACATCCCGAATACTGAGTTCACTCACAACAGCACACTATTTGTTCCATGCAGTTTTCATTATAACCCTTTTATTATTATTTTTATGAAGACCAAAATGTTTAAGGGAAACATTCTTAACTATGACCAACAGAACCCATTATTCCTAGCCATAAACTGTGATATCGGTCCCAATCTAATGATCCAGGAGAGTTATTACCATGGCTGAACAGTGCATCCATTTGTGAGATGCCTGGTACAGCCCATTAGGTCTGTGAGAGGTACATAGAGGGGCAGATGCTGTGTAACACGTAGAACGAATATTTACTCTGCTCTGCTGGTTGTACGGAAGGCGCATGATCACAAAACACACGCACCACATCACCTTGTGCATGGTATGGTGCTCTCTCTTGATACATTTGTCTCTAATGACACAGCTGTCAATTGCAGCTATCACACCAGAGGACCTGCACATTTTTTGGCTCAGCTCCTGGTCCCAGATAAACATATTCATACAGTCACTCAACCTGTTTCTCACACTAATGGAAAGTAAAGTGCCTTCACGAAAGCATAAATGCTAAATGACTCTATTCACAAGTCTGCTCTTCACTGCCTTTTTCAGCTAAATCTTACACTGAAGTTTTGCTGGGGAAAAGTTGTGCTTCTACTTACTTTTTGAAGTATTCCTAACTCCTTTTCCTAAAGAAGACATGAAAGGTGTTGGAGAAAAAAAAAAAAGCTTCCACACAATTTAAATTTGGTATTAATGTCATCAAAATTCAAAATATGTTAAGAAATATGGTAGAAGCAGTGCAATGACAACAATGTAAATTTTCCTAGCACTACTGAAGTAAATGAAACCACACTAGTTTAGGCCAACTGCACATCTTTTCAGCATGTTACACCACTACTCATTTTGATAAATCATCAAATCTATTTTTTTCAGCTACTGTAAGGAATTTTTTTCAGCTACAGTAAGGAATTTCTTTTAGCCAGATAGTGATACAGTTTAAAGATGAGATTTTAAAATACTCTACAGGAGTCAAGGGCACTGCAGAAGTGTGGTTGTCATTCTGATGACTAATTGGACTCTGACAGCTCTTAAAAACCCAGGCTCCTGCTGCCCTGAGCTCTGGTCTAAGACATATCAAAAGATAAACCCTCTGCAGTTACACTGATGCTTTCACCTCAGACAATACTAGCAAGTTAAAGAGGTTGAATTCTTTATTATTATCAATATTATTGAGGCCTATGCACACACTTAATTTTAAGCATGTTCTGCTGACTTTATTTAAAGTCTTAAGTACAGTGCCTAAAGCTAAGCAACCATCTATGTGCTGCCCTGAGTATAAATACTTTCTGCATTGAGACCTACAAAAAGTCAACATAAACCAAATGCATATAGCTGGAGATTGAAGCAGAAAAAAGGATGGATAAGGAGTAGCAAATTGGCCATGACTCACAGGTGATTAAGGGAGTTAAACATTCAGATAAATAAATCAGAATAATCTAAATCTCTAGTTTGCATTGATACTGTGACACATTGGTGTGTTGAGATATGATGACTTGTCTTGACTATCAGGACAGCAGCTAGCAGACTTCAGAGCTCATAACAGGGTTTAGAAACTTATTTAGAGGTCTTTAAAACCAATATTGCCTAATGTACAAAATGAAGCCATTACATGGTAGACTGTGGTTCAGGGAAGAGTAAAGGACATAGGGGAAAAAACAGGTATGTGAGAAGAGTTCATAAACATTGTGGCCATGCCCTGAGTGCATCACCTCAACCAGCTTCTGCAACGACCTGAGTTTCTTTAATACCTCATCTCAGCTTTGCCAGATCATCACTGCATTTGGAGGCTAAAGCACCCATGCCCTACTGGGCATGAGAAAAAGATTATTAGCTGGGCAATATTTCAGTCATATTACTGTCTTCTATTCCCTTGGAATTCCTTGTCCATCAGATATAATAATAGTAGACCCAGTGCTCAGATACGACTGCTTGAGAGCAGCATGGGGATTCTCAGCAATGCTGTACAGACAGAAGAAAGGTTTATCTGAACTCAGCAGGAAAACATGTGGACACTAGTTATGAGGTGCATGAGCAGGGAGGGGCTTGGAGCAAAAAAGCTCCCAGTTCCTCTCTTTTTTGCCTCAGAATGTCAATTTCCCACAGGGTCTGGGACTGAGTCTGGGACATGCTCTGAGGGTTCTTCACAGCCCTAAAATAGGAAGGACTCAATAGCCCATAAAAAAGCTTCCTAGTCTTTCCAGATGAATGTATATAAGTCTTATTGCTGTGACTCTCAAGGCTGGATTGTCAAAAGAAAGGTCTCTCTTGAGAATCCAAATAAGGTATCTCATGTTGAGTAAGGTTTATGAAAACAACACTAATTGTAATTGTCCCTTGCTGAGTAGCCTGTGAGGTCCCACAAAGTCCTTGCAGCTGCAAGGACTGTAAGTGCTGACAGCTACCTCTTCATAAAAGTGTAATTGCTGACAAAAGGAAATTGCATCATCCAGCCTTTTTCCTTTTTTATCAAAAAAAGGGAAGTTCCACTGTAGAAATGTTAATGGCAGGAGGATTAATTCTAGGAAGTTTGGCAATGCTTCTTTAAAAATAGGTCATTTAGCAGAATAATGAAGAGGAGTTGAACAATGACTGGGTTTGCCAAGCTGACCTTGTATTCCTGATTCAAACATAGGCAGAGGGAAGACTAGGCTTTGTTCAGCCCTCCAGAGTACCAAAAAAAAGTAGAAAGATTGTGAAGAGAACAAAGTAAAGAAGAGCTATTGGGAAGCCTTGGACGTGCTAGTGCTGTAAATCTTTTCCTGATAAAGTCCAATGCTCTCTCCAATTTCCTCTCCTTCCTGTGATGGATGCTTGGGATGTTCAGGCTCTCAAGAGTACTGCTGGTTTGGCTTTGACATATGTGAAAAAGTGGTTATTGTAGGTGAACATGGAAAACATATCTTAAATTTTCCATGGTTAAATAACTGTCAGAAAGCCACATTCAGGAATGGCTACTACATAAATATGGCCTGATCTTAGTGGCCACTGCTGGGGAAGAAATTACATTTGCTCCAGTAGGAAATGTAAGGTAATTTTCATGATCACTTAACTCAAGAGTCAAAGAGAGGATCAATGACTGAGATGGAAGGTGTTTGGTAAAGAAGTGAACAAAATATGAGCCCATTCATAAGGATCAAGGGAATAGGATTCACTGATATCTACAACGTTTAGGGATAAAAAATATTTTTTTTAGATACCCTAGTCACCTGTTCGTTTTTCCCTCTCAATCTTTTCCATATTGCAACAGAGTTCTCCTCACAGCTTGTCCTACAGATTTTTGGGTTTTTTTAATCCTGCTCCTATTTATCCCTAAAGGATTGCAGAAGAGTTAAAATCTTCCCGGTTGAAAACCTGTACTTGACTTGAGTCTCCGGGCACTGCAGAACCATTTCCTGTGATTGCAGCAGAGAGAGATAAAATTCCACTGTGGTGGGAATAAACCGAAATTAGATCAAAGATTTCCGGATAATTAAGAGTTCCAAACCAAAATCTCTTTCGCTGCTTTTTGCTTGAATCTACTTTTTTTTTTTTTCCCCAGACAAACAGGGCAGTGCTTCACACAGGAAGCCAAATTTGCCTATCAAAAACAACAATCCAAATTGAAAGCGTGACAAGAGCTGAGCCGCATTTGCATCCACTGCAATTCCCCGCGCGAACCCGTACCACCCCGCAAGCAGAGGGCTCAGGAGGTGCCTCGCTGGCTGAACGCTCCCGCCGCGGACACATGCATGGCTAGCACAGGTGGATGGAATTGGCGGATTTGGGGTGCGAGGTTCTAGCTCTTCTACCGTGAAGCAGCTCAGCGCCTAGTTTTGGGCTAGGAGCTGGAGAGAAGCCGGCTGGGAGAGGTGGCAACGCAGAGCGAGCCCGGGGCTCTGGCACGGCTGCCGAACTCTCCCGGGGGGCTGCCAAGGGCCCCCCGCTCAGCCCCATGCGCCTGATGGAGGACAGAAGCCGCCAGCTCCCGCTCTATAAAAGCCAGGCGAGGCCTGGGGTGGGGCTGGCGTCAGCGGGAAATGTCTCCCTGGAAGCAGGTACGTGTCCGCGCCCTGCCTGTTTGGGAGGGCTCGGGGCGGGGTGCGGGGGCCGAGCGCACCGGGGCTGCCGCGGTCCCTCCCCGCCGGCGGGGCCCGGGAGCTGCCCCGCTCTGCTGCGGCCGC
>VZRV01007042.1:3761616-3827420 GCA_013398115.1 Falcunculus frontatus
CCGCGCCCTGGGAGCGCATCCCGGGGAGCCGCGCCTTGCCCCGCTCCGCGGCGGGAGGGGCTGCGGCCGCCCCGCCGAGCGGGCACCAGCGGGTGGGGGCGGCCGGGCCGGCCCCGAGGGCGCCTCTCTCATCCTCTGCTTGTTTGTACCGGCGCTTGTAAGTGACTTTGGCTCCCTCGTGGTACGGGAGCGCGGAAAACTTAAGAAAAGAAATAAAAAGATGGAGGGAATAATGATGAGATGCCCCCCACCGCCGGGACGGGCCGGGGGGGATGCGCGGCGCGGTCGCCACGGCAACGTGCCCGCGGCCACGATGTCGCAGCGCTGAAGATGCCCCGGAGGCGGCCGCTGCCACAGGGGCAACCCCAGCCGCCGCCTTTCGCCACCCGGAGCGGGGATCGTGGCCAAGGGGCGTCCCCCGGGCTGAAGCCGGGCGGACACCGCGGTGAGGATAAGCTGGGGTACTCCCGGGTGGTTGTCGACGCAGCCCCGGACTCCCCAGATCGTGGTGTGGCGGCTCTGGGCCGTCAGCGGGGGGGGAGTCCGCTCGGGTTGCGAGCTGGGATGTCACGGTCAAGCAGCATCCCGCCGTGAGGGTTGGCCAGGTGATGTCCCTTGCCTGGCTCAGGGCGTTGGGGCTGGGCACGAATCCCTCACGGCCTTTTCCTTCTCTTGCTGTAGTTGGTGACAAAACTACTGATGATGTCAGCTCCTGGTCTGTGGCTTGTGTTGTCCGCATTCAGCTTGTGTTTTGTGCCCCACACAGGCCTTGGCTTCATTCATGCTTTATTCCCTCATCCTTCTTTTTTTGGCAAGGAAGATAACAATGTTGGTGGTTTATTGCTGGTGGCATTTATTAGAATCATAAGGAATTGATATGATCCCATAGTCTAACCTCTTCCATAATATAAAGCAGAGATATTCCCCAGTGATGCCAAGGTCTGGCCCACCAGCCTCTTCAAACAGTCTTGATTTAATGACTTCCAACGATGGGGATTGACTACATTCCTGGATAATTGGCTCCAATTTTTAATCGCTTTGTTAAATGTTTGCATCTCTTTTCCACTTTGAACTTTTCTGACTTCATCTTCTAGCTACTGGATCTTGTAATGTTTTGTTTGTCAGATTAAATAGCTATCTAGTTTCAGATCATCTCCCTCTGCTCAAGTATTTAAGGGCAGTAATTAAATAGCCACTTAACGTTGTCTCCGATGAGATAAATAGACCTGACTCTCTTGGTCTCTCCCTGGAATGCAGATGCTCCCCAGGAGAAATGTCTGGGCTGCTCTTCTCTGAGCCTCCAGCACTGTCCTTGCTGGCCACCGGTGCTGCACAGTGGATTCCAGGAAGGCCCTTGTTAATGTCACGTGTGGAGATAATAACCTCGTGCTCAGTATTCCCCTGTCTATTCACCCAATGGTACAAACTTTTCTTTCCCACGACTACACGGTGGGAACTTCTGTTCCATTAGTTACAGGGAGTGATCCCTGCATTTCTTTGCAAGTCAAGGTTTTCTCAGAAGCTGGTTGCCTGTCCTGTAAAAGGAGCATTTGAAATAAATATTTCTACATGTATAACTTTGGATCTGCCCAATTTAGGGTTTTTTCCCTCCTTAGATCACCTCACTTCGGTGGAGTCTGCAGCTCAGGAATCACAATAGACCTCTGGTGTCCTCTAGAAGTCAGAAGGGTTTCTTTTCCCAGGATCTCAGTCCTAAAAGGTCTGTGTTCTCTCCCAGCCAACTTCAAGTAAGTTTAAGGTCACCTGGAGTAAATGGTACCAAGAAGTTATACTGAGTAATATACAAACTGCAAAGTGAAAGTGCCCATTACAGTGAATTGCTTTTGTAACTGCTTTTGTTCAGCTGTGCCTCCAAGTGTTGGTGAGAGAGAAAGAGAATTGCTTTCCTGTCTTAAAGAGCTGTAAATCCCACCACTGACTATAATGTCTAGGCTGACATATACAGTGTCATTAGTTTGCGAGTCTTTAACTTGAACGTTGTGAGTTTTACTTGCTTTGAAGCATGCTTAAGCCTGGACTAACAGTTCTTTGGAAAGCACAGTGTCTGAGAGTATGGGCCAGAGGTAGGTGGCTTTGACAGAATATTGTCAATTTTTCCAGCGGCATGTAGCATCTGGAGTCTCAACAAAAGGATGAGATTGAGTAGTCTGAAGGCACCTTCTGTGGGAGATGGCACAAAACAAAGTTCTTTGAAATTAACTTTTTTGTTTGGGTTAGGGTTTCTTTTTTTGTTTGGGGGTTGTGTTTGTAACCACCTTGACTTGCTCTGTCTACAAGCTTAATGCATACTGAGGGAGGGTGATGTAAGGGGTCTGAAAATGTAAAGGCCTTTACATGCAGACCATCCCATGGAGTAAGTGATATGATGAAGCCTGTGAGTAAGGTTTTTTTGCACAAATAAAGATAGCAGGTTTCAGCCTTTAGAATGACCTAGTTGTCTTCAAAGTGTTAAAATTAAGAAAAGCACATTCTGATTGTGTAATGAGTTAAATGTCAGGACAAAGGGTGTTCTTGAAATTCATGAAGATTTTTTCATTACATGTCCCAGAAAATGTCTATTCATAAGATTTCACTAAGTATAGACAGTGATGCACTAAATATAAACAGTGATTGATCCTTGAAAGGTCTGAAAAATCATCACAGAGCTCAGATACCACATCTGATTGAACAGAGTAACAGGGAGCTCTAGAATTCTGGTGAATTTTCTACAGGCTGGTGTCAGCATCTTAGGACCTGTTTCTCAATTGTTTGTCCAATTGTATATCCCCCCCAGTATGAAATTTTGAAATGTTACTACCTGAGAGGTATCTTTCCCTCACCCTTTCAAACTCAGCTTCCATCCCCCAAACTGGGCTAATATCTCTGAGTTTTTTCAACATATGCTTTCCTTTCTCATGGTTGCACCTTTTCTTCAACTCCCTTTGCAATCAGAAAAATATGTGTAGGTTTCCTTAGGGTGGCTGGTCCCAAAAGTTACACATTTCTGAATTATGAAGCCCATCAAGAGTCAGCCCAGCAATAAGAACGGTGGCTGTTAATTAATTCTACAGGGTCAGAGCAGACAGAAGATAGTATTTTTGAGTCTCAGACTTGCTGAAGAGTGTCCACAGAGTGGTAGGTTAGACAGATTTCATTAGCAAAATACTTTGGCACTGGTAAAATTCATCAAATTTGGGTCCTCCAACTGTTACTGACACCATTATTTTTAAGAACATAAACACCCTCTGTCAGACTCAGCCAAAGCTAAGGGGAACAACATCCTGCCTACGGTTTGTGAAATCCTCACTGCTGTAGGAGTACAGGCAATCTGCTCGTAGTCTCACAGCTACAGACAGAACAAAATTTCGTAACTTAGAATTATGCTCCTAGCACTACATCACTTCTTAATTTATAACTCCCACACTAAAGGCAGAGTTAGGATATAGGCTGAATCTGCTTCCTTTGTGGATTTAAGAGCAATCCTGGGTTAAGACCTGACGTTACCTAATTTAGGTAAACATCACCTTCTTGACAGTCAGAACAGAAAAAAGATGGGTAATTTTACTGGGAGAAAGCAAATTCTGGACATGTTCTGAATGAAATTAAGTTACTGTCCAATAGGAAAAGTTTTTGAAAGTACATCTAAGTACAGTTTACTTTTGCAAATAGTAAAAATAGAAAAGGTCTGCATATATCAGTTTTATTATATATATGGACTTTGAACTTGGTAACAGTTCTATAGAAACAAAGACTGGTACCGATTAAAAAATTTAATCACACGTGGTCAGTTACTTATTAACACCGAGTTATTTGTCTCTTGGGAGTCTGTGGCTAAGAGCTCACATTTGTAAATTGGCAGCAGATCCTAGAGGGTTAAGGTGTCAGCATGCTGCCGAGTAAATAGGGAAGAAAATGCAGTGCCAACACTTGCAACTCCATGCAGGCTGTGGGGGAGAAAGGCAGAGGAAAAAGAGGGCACCAAAGGGGGAATGACTGGGAACTAGCATAATACAATTTTGTACCTATTTGTCTTCTGTCAGCAGTGGACACATGCACTTGATGAAAATAATTAAGTGGAGGGAAGAATGCCAACAATGACAAATATTACAGTGCATTGTGGTAAGAGTACTACAGGTGTGTCCATAAGGAACAGATTCAATTATTTCCCCACATCTCCCCCACATCTCTAACTCCGTGATCCTGTGTAACAAAGCCTGGTGGCAGGTATGGAAGCTATTACCACAGCCAATATCAACCAGACATCCAGAAAGACACAGCATCTATTGAATTATCCAGGAAAAAGTGTCTGTATCTATTACATCTCTGAGTGTAATTGTTAGCATCACATGTTACTTCTACTGTTCATTTTACTGTACTTATTGTACATAAGTAAAATGTGGTAGTAACAGTTGAGTTTGCTTGTTTCCTGCCTGTTTTCCTCCCTCTGACGGTAGTTCTTTTAGAAGAACAAGGGGTTAATCAAGGAGGACACGGGAACCCCAGTGCTCTGTTAAACTGTTAGTGTCTGTGCTATCAGCATCGCTACACACTGTTGGTGTCTGTGTCTAACACAGTGGAGACCAGCTCTGAGCAGAGGCTGAAAGCTTGTATCACTTGGCAAGTGGTAACAATTCATTTTCCAATCTAAGTTATATCACTGTTGTCTGGCTTTGGAGAAGAAATATTATGCTGAGGGAGCGGAGGAGAAGTTTTTTAGAAGAGGATCATAAGAAGTATGTGTTCTGAGATATTTATCATCTCCCTCTCAGGTAACCGTCACAGTCAAACTTAACTATGATAAAATAGATAAGAAGCACATTGCTAGACAGGAATCTTCACTGTGGTCTAGTGACCTCCTGATCCAGGAAGCAGCAGCATTGCTAAGCTTAAAATCATTCATATTGTCTGTGGATTGATCGTGGTTACAGAGTAATAACACGCCCCCTCTCATTTGTGTGCCTGTGCATTAATGCACACACACAAGTGAGGGGAAGCGCAGTGTTTCCAGAAGCATTGGTAGTCTGGATGAGTCTGGCAAGAGCTCACAAAGTTACTTTAGTGCTTCAGTTATCTACAACTATGAACTAAAGCACAGGTCAGGACTGAAGTAACTAGTGTAGGAAAGGTTGCCTAGAGAGCCTGCAACCAGGAGTATTGTCATTTTCTGAAGAAAACACATACCAAACATAAGCAGAATGTAGTGACCAAACATTCAGCCTTGGAAAGACAGATCTAACTATTTTCCCTTTTTCTGACTTTTTTTTTTTTTCCTGCTAAATGGACAAGGAATTCTAAAAATATTGAGAAGTAATCAATGTTTGCTTGAATTCTCACAGTGACACTTCTATCTTGAGATTCTCCTGTAGCTCAGTGATGGTAATTAATATTGTCAGCTCTTCAAAATCATCATGCAATTATCGCCAGTTGGCATTTTTATCCTGAAGAACAGGATGGCTTTCTATATGCATTTTTATCCTGAAGAACAGGATGGCTTTCTATATGCACATGTGCCTTCCTACTTCTTTTGGAGAACGTTGAACAAATATTGGCTATTGCAGGTGATATCCCAGACTGCATTCTGATGGTGAAAATCTCTTTCTCAGTGATGCTAATGCGCAAACAAACAATGTTCGGTTTTAAAAGGGAAGTCAAACGAGAAAAAAGGCAAAATGAAACAAGGAGATATGCAATTATTTTTGCTGTTCTTCATGCAAAAAACCCAACAGATTCAAAGAGAGGGCATGAATACTATGCTACATTATGACTAATCTTAAAAGGATACTATAAAAAGCAGTGGCTTATCTCAAATGATGACAGTGAAGTCAGTGAAGAATTAATTCAGGAATTTTCTGGTGACTCCAGGACCCCTTTTTACATGCATGAAATAATCACTAGAAAACTGAGAAAATCAGTCAAGATGTTATCATGGAAACAGTGAGGATTTCCAGCATAGGATAACAAAGGATCTGATGTTTACCTTAAATTTGCATAAACAGGAGTCAATTTGTTAACATTTATGTGGAAAAAAAAAAAAGATGCGATTAGGCATAATTTTCAGATGGATGTTTTTTTCCTTTCCTAGGTGAAACAGAAGCAAAAGAACAGTAGACTGGTTACTAATCTGATTTTACATGGTTTTGGGAAGAGATGAGTGTTCCTGTTGGAAGCAGGTAGAGCTGGCCCATGGTTTCCCTGGTCAGGGAAATGTGGTGTCTACCAGCTTTGGGATGAGCAGAGTCCTTTACCGTAAAGCCAGCCTGACTGAAATTTATTTTCTACTCATGGGCAGTCATTTTGTTTTAGTAAACAAACTATAAAATGTTTTGAAGTCCAAGGACTGGTGCTTTACCTTCAGTGTATTGCCAGTGAGATCTTAATCCAGAAAGTAGTGTATCTGCTGAGTGCTCAGAGAACAGTCCCTCCCCTTCTGTAAGGCCCTAGAACTCTGTGGAGTTTTGCCAAAAATGAGGTCAAACAACAGATTAAGTCTGTAAAGTTGGTATAACAGAGCAGGTAAGAAATTTTCCAGAAAAGAAGGTGATGTGGACAGGGCACTATTGCATTTTAGCAAGTCCCCGTTTTCTTAGACTACTGGAGCTGCAATTCAGAGCAGCTTTTAGGATGGCCTTTGGGCACTGAGGAATGAGTTAGATATCATCAGGTCCCAACTTCAGGAAGTGAAGAGGTGTAAAAGTCATCTAAATCTTCCGAGCTCAGCTCTCCTAGAAGCAGTCTGGTTATTGGGGATTTAGCTAGCCCTTTGGCTGGAAAATGCTGAAGGATAATCACACTTCAGTATTTAACAAACTAAAGGGTCACTTTCATTAAAGTCACTCTCCCTCCTCTGAAGCATCAGTTTCATGAGAAACTTCAACAACTGAAAGATTAAGGTTGAGATGACTCATTAAGAAAATTATGGAATATAATAAGCATGCTGGGGAGTGTAGTAAGAAGTGATAGTGATAAAATACTTGTCAGAAAGTTGATAGTCTTGAGAAGAGCTGTAGGGAAACAAGATGACAGAATTATTCCACTCTGAAAAGCCGGCATTTCAGAACTCTTTATAATACTGCTGCACACCACAGCCTCTCCATGTTAATTAAAAGAAAAATGCTAATCTTGCCCTTGAGGTTAATAGTTAGGGAGTATCTGTTAAAAGCCATTAAAGAGGCTATGAAGGTTTGCATGAGTTTGAGGACCCAGATTTCTGCTCAAGCTAAGCAGTAGCCTTACAAGATCTGCTGTTTCAGTACTCCGTAAAATAACATCAGTTTCCATCTGTCCATAGGGGCAGGTATCCCAGCTACAAAGTCAGCTGTGGTAACATTTGACAATTCTTAGGTGCAGCACCAAAGGCATTTTCACAGAAAGGGTAAGAGGTGTTTCAAAGAGCCACCTCGAGTGCATGATATGGCAGAATAAAGGGGCCAGGCTTTCGGGTCCCTGTCTGCTGCCCCATTCTTCAAATAAACCCGTTCATGCCATAAGCAAGAGGATTAGTAACTGCAAATGTGCTTTCACCTACCTCAGCCAAGAGCTGATTAGACTTGGAAGACCATACCTGCATGTGATGGTCAGGTCAGGACTGTGCAGAATCTGTGCTGTTATCTCATGCCTGAGAACATAGGCTTCATCAGCTGAATTCAGCCTGTAGTTTTGGCCATGTGCTAGTGGTGCTAAAAATGCACTGCGAACTACAGCTGAGGAATAAAAGTGGTTCATTCATTTCCTGAGAAGTCAAGCAAGCTGCATCAGGAGCTGCAGAGAAGTTTTAACAAATGGGTATTACAAAAGGATTAGCTCCATTAATTTAGCTGCTTGTGCTTTTGGCACTCTGGAATTAATCCAGCCTTTATTGATTGTTTTGAGTCTCAATTAGCTTGATGCCTAGGAAGAGGAAGGGACAAGCAGTTTCCTCCTGCGTATAGCAGGCATAGAAACCCAGAGGTGGTCTTTCCTTTGGTGAGAAAAGGGGTTTTTACCTCCTCTCTGGGTTCACGGTATGCATCAACTTAAAAGAAACAATTCAAACCTCAAGTCATGGGGCCACAGTGCAATAAAAGCAGATAATATCCTATCATAAAGCCTGGGAGCTTTCCCTCAGAAATACTCTTCTATTAAGTGGTCTATTTGAGAATCGCTTCCAGCTGGACCATGCTTGGCCATTATCACATAAACATGTGAGTTGATATTGGGAAATAGGAGGACAGTATTTATCCAGTTCAAAAGATGCTCTTAATATGAAGGGCCTCAAGGGAATATTGCTTGGAAAACAAATTTTCATAATAAAATGGCCTATTTTAGAATTACAGTTTTCCATGCTGGAGGGGACAGGAAGGTAGCAGGATGCTTGCCAAAGAGATGGACAATAAGCACACTCACACTTGCTAACAAGAAGATGAGTGGACTGAATGTGTTCATGAGATCGTACCCTGGGGTTTGGGGGTGGTTTTTTGTTGTTTGTTTGGTGTTGGGTTTTGTTTTGGTTTTTTCTTAATTTTTTTTTTCACTAGATTCCTGCGTGCAGGCTATTTGTATGTGTCTGCTGTATCCAGATTGGCATGCCTGCGGGAATGTGAGCAGACCTTCCTACCAGCAGCCAGCTCAAACATGCAGATGACAGGGAGAGAACCCACACAGTGTCTGAGCCGCTCCTCAAAAAGCCTTAGGAGAAGAAAATGAAGGAAAAGGACAACAAAGCTAATAATAGTTTTGTTAAGTATGTACCAGGAAGGCAAGCTTCAATTACATTATGCCTCTAATACTATGATCCCAAGAAGGGAGCTCTGTAAGAAGTGTTGTTTGCTGTTACTCATCAGTTCCATCTGTGTGGATGCTCCAGGACAACTCATGTGGTGTTGTTCCTCCAGGAGCAGAGCCTGCCTTCTGGTGACTAATGAATCCCACCTACTCAGCCTCAGTTTGTCTCGTATTTGTCTGTTGAAACTCTTCTTCTTTTTCAATGTGATCTATAATCTCGACTTCAGCAATCAAAATTAGTCTTTAATGACCACATGAGTTCAACTAGTTGGCAATCAGAGCCATACCTGCTATTGTAAAAATTATATCAGTCAGTAGTTTACATGCTGCTCAGAGCAGGAAACTTAATTAGATGGGTGAAATTTGACCTTGCCGTTAAAGGCTGTAATTCCTTTGATGCAAACCCCATTAATGGAGCTGCTGTAGTTTACAGGAGGTATAAATCTGGCCTTTTACCAGAGGTATCTAACCAGAGATATTGTATTAATATCAAATTGTTCCAAACACCGCAGTTGCCATTCTGACAGGAAGCCAAAGCACATCATCCTTTCAGTCATCCTTTGATGGCTGATTCATAATGAATATAGAGCAGAGGAGGTAGAGATGAATGAAAAGTGTCTGTTTTCTAGAAGACCATATGATGACTCTTTTGCACTGTGGAGTTAAAGACACAGTTAAATGTGTTTTGGGGTAAACCCATTAGCTTAGTTTGGAGAGCATTTTGAAGAAGAAATGCACATGAAAATATACATTGCCCTTTGAATTAGTACAGGATCGACATGTGTGTGTTGCATGTGGAATTTCATTCATGGGCTTCTGAGCTGACCTACATGACCAGAATTTAGCTGGGATAAATATCTTGTAGTCATGTAGTCTTGATCTTAAATTGTTCACAGTTGACACTTGAAAGTGTTAATTGGTTATATACACTTAATGACTAATTCTGTCTTTCTTCAGAGAGGATTTTCTGTTTGTGACTGAAAAGAGGTCAGTCTTTGAGAAAATGGTCTTTCCCCCCTTATGCATAAACACATCTTTTTAGTTAAGTCTATTTGGGGTTTTTTATTTGTCTGAGGGGTTTTGGTGTGGGTTTTTTGGTTTTTTTTCCTTTTCTTTTTATGTCCCTATACACAGAAAAATACTTTCTGTATGATCAGAGAGCAGCCTGTTGAATAGTGTTTGGTGTTGGTCAACCATTAAAAGAGAGAGACCTAATACTTTACCAAAAAAACCCGAGGAAATGGGAAAAAGCATCCATCAGAGGCTTAGAAAGACAAAGCAGTGTTTACAGTGTTCAACTTGAACATGCAACACAAGGCAGCAAGAGATAGGAACATGGTCAACAGAACAAATACTTAAAACTTCACACTTCATCTTTCAAAAATGATGCTATACCATGGTGCAAAAGACAATTTTAAAACATCCATTTATGAACAGTTTCCTGGCCTTGAGCGATATGAAGCTGTGAAATGGTCTGGCAAGGAGCACACAATAAGAGACAGATGGGGAATCAGTGCTGGAAGAGCATTCAAGCCTAGGTCCAGGAGGCAGAGGGCCAAAAAATTTCTCTTATCACAGGGACCAACCAACTTACTTTCCTCTGCACATGCTCATTTTTTTTCTGAAAGAGCAGGTCTCCCCTTCATCCCTTATCTCCTCCTGCCTTCTTACCCAGAGAGAATTCACTCAGCAGTTGTAAAGGTATGTCAGCCTCATAAATGGAATGAAGTCACTGAATTTGTGTGGGAGAAGGCTGGTGTTCCCAAGGTCAGCATTAACACTCTAGTTTTGTGGGAGAAACTTGGGACTGAGGCATGCTAACCTTGAAATTCAACAGCTGAGCCATTTCATCTAGCTGCTGCCCAGAGAGAAGGCCAGGGACCTAATGAACTTCTAGGTGTTGCAGTTTTTCCCTTTAAATAAAGGCAAAGCCCCCACATATGAGGGGAAAAGAACACATTTTCTGTCCTTCTGGGAAAGGAAAAGGGTGAGAGTTCTGAAATGGTGATGGGGGATTTTTCAGCCCATCTGCAGTGCTAACCAGATGTCTGTCTCTCTTGAACCACCTCACATGGCAGTCTGCATTTGCAAAAATATTTTTCTCCTGTTGACTTGGAGTAGAAAAAACCCAACAGTTTTCCTGTGGCTGCCGACACCTGTGGCTCAGGATTGTTAATAAATAGAGGAGGGACCAGAGTGAAGAGAGCTGAGAGAATGGAAATCAAGCTACAGTAATTACCTGGACTGTGCTGACCAGCAGCTGAGCAGGGATGGAGAGCAAGGCTTCCCACCTTAGTGACAACCAAGTTTCTTGGAGTGTGGCCTGGGTGTTTGATAACATGGTTATACAATGAACACCTGATAAATTGCTCTTAGTTTCCCAGCTCTGTAGCCTGGACTTACTTAGCCTCCGTCACAATCTGCCTCTGTCCACATACTACTTCCATTTGTTCTTGGTCTGCTCTGAGTTCGCTTGCTCTGGCACACAGGCTACAGGTTTATAGGAGAGGTGTTTCAGAACAAATTGCCAGCCTTGCTCTCTGCAAGAGAAGCAGTTCATCTGTAAGAAGATGAAAAGATAATTGAGTTGCTGGCTCAGTATCTCAGTGACTGCTGCCCTGTTTGCACTGGATGTTGTCTCTTGTCATATGTTCATGCTCCATCTGATCCCATGCCCCGCCTGAGCTTTCTGAAGAGCAAGAGCAGTAACAGAGCCCTTTCCAAAAGTGCTTACCTCCTTGTATGAACACTTATGAATGTGCAGTGGTTGCAAGTATTTCTCTTGGGTGGAGGATGTGCAAGTACTTTTTCTGGGTCTGTAACATCCTTGCTTATTCAGCTTTAAGGTGGTGGTTTTGTGGGGTTTGGTTTTTTTCGTTTGTAAATGCTAGCAGCAGCATGTTCTGTACACTTGTTTTGTTTTCTGGTTTTTATTTTTTTGAGGTCTCTTTCCCTCTTTGTAGATTCAGGACTTGAACCTAGGAAGGGAAGGAGCTCATTTGAATATTTTTTCAGTAATGTTGCAGAGGTGCATCACTAAAGCCAGAATTGCTGGGCTCATGATTGCACAGCTTTTAGTAGCAGATGATGAGATGTAGAAGAAAGGTGTTCTGTAGTTAAATCACTGGCATTAGACACTGGCTGTTGCATAGCTTTCTCTGTGATCTTCTGTGTTAGATTGTATTGAAGAGGCAGAAGAAGTAGAGGTTCCTACCTTTGCTCTGTATCTTGCCTGCTGAAGTGATGAATGTTTAGTGTCTCTATGCTCACATGTAGCATCCAGCAAAATGGCAGAGTGTGTTAGAACCTTCTGGCATTTCTTGGATAAGAACAGGAATAAAAAAAAATGTATTTTCAAAAATATTGAGCAACTTTTGAATCCTACTGGCTTTACTGGTGTTTCTGATTATTCAGCACTTTTGAGCATCAGACTTCTTTGATTTCAATGCCCAGCTTTAATCATCCAGATTAGGCTAGATGACTGTCTTTGTTAGCATATATCAGATTTTATATGTATGTGTATGTCTGTCTTCAGTCATGTAAGTATGCATGGTTTGTGGTAATTCAAATTGTATCCATAAACAGGATGTCAGTAAAAATAAATTTTGGTCGGAAGCCTGATGTGCATTCAGAGCTGTCAGATGACTGGCTGAAGTATCTAGTACTTATCTTCAAGAAGGTCCTATGTGGAAATGAACCATCTTGTCTGGATTTCCATACTGGCTCTGAGGTTGCCATGTGTTTTCTCGCTCTTTCAAGTGTGCCTCTGTGCATGGGGCATTGATGTTCAATGTGAGTCCAGTAATTAAACCCTAAGCCGTGAATGATCCTTTTTCACGCCCTGCCAGCTTCCACTTCAGCTGACTTAGAAACAAGGACAAAGCTATCCCACAGCCCTGCTTGCTCACAGCTGTGCTCTAGCAAGGTACAGCTTCACCTTAGATCACTTCTAAGATCTGCAGGTTAAATATGCTGGCAGCTTGAGCAAGGGCAGCTAAAACTGCTCCAAGGAAAAGTAAAAAGCAGTGCAGCCTGATGGGAGGTGCTGGGCTTTAGGTGATAAACTCAGCAATTACTTGGGGGTGACACTTTTTTTTTTTTGGTTGGTTTTTTTTGTTTGTTTGTTTTTGGGGTTTTTTTGAATGCTTGGGGGCATGATTTGCTTGCAGTGTGGCATGAGAGGCTGGAAGGTGAGCTGGAGGGATAGCTGCCAAGTGAGTGCCAGTCACGCTGCCCACAGGGATGTCTGCTTTGGGCTTGGCCAGGTGGTCGAGGCAGCCAGCTCCAGTAAACCTGAGACTCGGTTGAACTCAGATGTGATGTATCTCCTTTGAGCTGTCATTTTAATTAATGCTCATTATACTCATTAACCAATTTGGCAATCATCCTGAGGGACAGTGATTCAAGTCGAAGTTAATGTTTTTTACCAGTGCTTTCATCGCTGCATGCGTTGCTTTCGTCACCCGATAAATGTAAATGTGAATCCACCTGTCCTAAATGCAGAAGAAATGAGGTGTGCCCAGCAACAGGCTCAGTGTAAACCTTGAACTGTAACTTGGAAGATGGCAGCCTTTGGCAGAAACAGGGATGTCTCATCAGCCTGGTGTAAGCCTTGCACAGTTCTGGGGTGTGGACTGGACCATACACCTGGTACAGCAGAGGTCTAGGGTATGGATATACTGCAGTGGGAAAAGCTTTGGCTTACAACACCTGCTGTCTCTCTGTTTCCAGCCTGTTTTATTGGACTAGTCTCCAGATTTTGCATTGCTATCTCTTAAATATTGTCTGTCTTGAGAAAGTGATCCTCGGCTTAGTTTGGTTTCAACACAGATGGGACTTCCCAGGTCAGACACTAAATAAGGATTTGTTTTAAGAGCACTGAGATTTTTAAGAATTCAGAAGCAGAGAATGTAATTATTCTTAAGCCTGTTAAAATCATATTTGAATCACAGTATAAAATGCTGCAGACAGTTGGGTCTACCTTAGCCCCCCTTCTTGGGGCTAGAGGGATAGAGACACATTGAATGTAGGGATAAAAATACACGTTTTGAATAAGCTATTGTTAGGAAACAATTCTAACAGAAGCGAGGATGGTTCCTGCAATTGTTAGTGTGAGAGATTTTTACACCCCTGGTCTGCCTGTAAGGGCAATTTTAAAAAGCTATTGCCATCAAACACCTGTGGGATAGACTGCAAATAATGAGTTGTACCTAAAATTAGCCATCATACAGCACAGCTGTTGGTGTTTTTCTGTGCTGTAGGAAGGTGGAGGTGTTGAGAGAGTGACTTGGTGACTGAGTCGGCTTCTTCACCCAGAGGAAGCACTGAAATCTCTTTGTTCAAGCACATCTGAGTGCTGAATGGAGAAGACTTAAGAGCCTCTCTTTGTCCCAAAGAACTCTCTGGCTACATGGTGAATTTCAGGACCCAAAGTTAGTGATGTAAGGTTTGGGAGTTGATTTTTACCTGTGCTGAGTTGGTATCAGTGCCAGTACTGCCTTTTGCTCAAGCCAGGAGCCAGAACAGTAAGGTTCCCTCAGTTTTACCTGATCATATCTGCCATAGTGGCAGTCGCTGTCATTTGGGAGTTTTCTCAGATATTTTTCAACACCTTCTGTCATCTCTGGCTAGAAACCAAAGAAGACCTGGTGTGGTTTATAATTGTAATATTTTGCCACCATTTTCCCATCTGGCATTGACCTTCCTTGGAGTCAGGTGACTGGAAGCCCTCACCCACCCACAGTGCTTTGTACACCGTAAGGCTGTTCCATCATTTCTGGATATAAAGAACAGTGGTCTCGCTGATTATCTGCAGTACATGACTAGTGCTGGTTTCCCCACATCCCACATGCAGTTAGTTCTTCATCAGTTTGCCCAACAAATAATGGATGAGGTGCTGGTTTCACCCAGATCCACTAGGGTCAGTGTTTGACAAAATAAAGCGTATAGCCTCAAGTAAAGAAAAAGAAGAGGCTGAGGCTGAGATGACAGCTTTTCCTGTAATGGTCTCACTAAAGTCATATCATAAGCTTGAGTGACTTAGGTGAGCAGCTTAGAGTCCTTAGCTGGACGCACAGGTTTGAGTCATTGCCCTCAAAAGAGCATTTACCGGCATTGTAAAGATACCACAGAATTGCTCAGATTTTATCCCTGAACACCGAAGGCCTCCAACCTGCAGCCATTTGGTTTCCTACAGAGCCTCAATACATCAGACAAAAAGTGGCCCAGCACATGGCGCTTCCTCTCATAGGTTTTTTGAGAAGGTGTTTAGCAGGAGGCAGTTTACTAAGGAGATTATTTTGTTCATTTTGCTGCTCTTACTGTCTTACTGTCTCTCCAGCAGCAGAGCAAAGTGACTACGTGAAAAAACAGGAAGCAACTGCTGAGGTGGCAGCAGGAAGAAGGCAAGATATTTTTAACTGTTGGGGTTTTTTAAAAAAAACCAAACCACGGTGATAGCTGTTTCAGCTGCCAGCCTCTCTATTCACGAGTTGTGTTTTGTGATAGCCAGGAGGCAAGAGCAGACATGGTGAGATCATCATCATGCCTTTCTTAGGTTAATCACACGGTACAGCAAATTTCTGTTACAGTAATGATTGGGTAGGCACTGCATCCTTCTTCTCTAATTACATGCCATTTGGAGTAGTTCTTTTCCGTTAGGATAATGCCTGTAGATGACAATGGATACGTCCCTTGCCAGGTGCCTGTTATGTAAAGATCTATTCCCTTCTCTAAAACTGAGCCCAGCATCTTCATTAAAATAATATGATATATGAGGAGAACTTAATTTTTTCGGATGGTGCGTGAGAGTTAAACATTATCATTTTTGGGTTTTACCTTATGCAAAAGACATTGATCCTGCTGTCAGCTCTTCCAAGGCAGAATTTCCTTACTTGCAAGGTTGGTTTTAAAATAAGAAGTGCTGCTACAATACATTTCTCTGGGCACTGATAATATGGTTATTCAGGAGCAAATCAGGCCTAATTATCTAGGGTGGTAACTCTGCTCCTGGGGATGCTTCAGCTGTGAGATGAATGTTTGTCTTCAGTGCACTGGGGGAATGCTCTTAAGGAAGTCATAATGAAATTCAGGAAACTTCCTTTTGAGGATCTGAAAGCGTGTTAGAAGTACATAACAGCCTTTGTCCCTAGAGCCACCCTTTCCAAGACACACCTACTCAGCGGTGGTTATGTTTTCCTGACCACACAAATGTGATTTTGGTCTTAGTCCAGCTTCCAATGGATAGATGTCCGTGTAAACCTCATCATCCTGGTTGTTGCAAGTTGTCTGGGCAACAAGCAAGAATTGCAAGAATTGCATGGGCAACAAGCCAGCATTATGCTTTCATCCCTGAAGATGAGCACTCTGCTTTATAATGAAGTCACGTTGGCATTGCTGTGTAGGAAAAAGGTATTTATTGTTGGCTGCTGCTAAACTGCTCTCACGAAAAACACATGAAGGGCTTTTGTTTGTCAGCTGTCAACATTCAAATGCAGTCAGCTGCATAAAATGCATTAATGAGGGGTTAGATTTCACCACACTTTTATCAGACAGAAAGATAGCAGGATAGGTAAGGAGTGAAATTCCCATTGGTCAGTTAGAAATTCTGTTGCTTTTGACACCAAATACAAAAGTGGTGTTTGAGAGGTCCTTATGACCCTCCTGTTCACATTCCTCAAACACCAAGTCTTGTTTTTACACAGTAGTATGCTGAAGAAAAATAAGCAGTGGCAGTGAGCTATGTGAAGTGGAGTCACCTGCCTGATGTGGACAGCAGGTTGCTGGTTTCCTCTCATGTGCATGCGTCAGGAGCGTGCACGCAGACCTTCCTCCTGAAACATGGCTTACCCTTGAAGTCAGGCTACATTTCCTTGAAAATGACTTCCAGGGTCAGACACTGAAATAAGCAAAAACTGCTGATAAATAATGAGGCTGAACTTAGTAACGTGCAATTAAAAAAAAAGCTATATCCTTGTGAGTTTTACCCACGTTGCCTCCCCTCCAGGGTGGCCCAGGTAGGAATACTGCTGTAGCTTATGCAACTGTTACAGCTGGCTGCCAGTCGGTGTAGTTGTTGTTTGATTTAGCTGTTTTCATAAAGCCATTTATCCTTCCCTTTCACCTTGGAGGAGAAAGACTGACAGGCTCTTGGCGGTGCTCTGCAGCAAGCCCGGTGTTCAGCAGGGACTCTTGCACGTTTACATGCCTCGCCGAAGAAAGCCTTTTTATGGGGTGCTGTAGCCCTGGGAGGAGGTGTGCAGGGAGAGAGCCTGTGCTTGCAGCCCCTGCTGCTGCCCAAGGCCCCTGTCTGCAACAGGGAGCATGCCTGGGAGGGTAAGCTGAGTGGGGAAGTAGAGGGGCAGGATGATACGGGGAGAAGAGTGTGGAGGTGATGCACGTTCAGGCTGTCATCCAGCCCTCCTGTGGTTCCTTCCCATTCCAACCTCCTCTGACCATGGGTGGGGTTCTTTGGAGAGATTCTAGAGGCTGCAGTTACATGAGGATCTGAGCTTCTCCTGGAAAAGGCTTTTAATCTGTGAGAAAGGAGTGAACTGTGAAGGCTCAAAACATCGATGGCAGCAGATGATACCACAATTCTTAATCTAAACCAGGATTTTCGATCTCCTTGTCAAATGTTGTCCTCTAGCTAACTTCTCGATACTGTCTTTTCTATCACTTCTAAATACTGGTTTTTCTTACTTTAAAATGTTGGAGCATGAGGCAAACCCGTTTTCTTTCTGGAAATGTGGAAGAGTTTTGCTAAACTATGGTGCACCCATAAATCCATAACCGCTTGATTCTTACTCCCGTACAAACAAGATGCTCTTGCCGCACATTCACAGCACGTGCTGTTGTCTTTGGCCATGGCCAGAGGACAATGACATTTCCAGCAGAGGCAGCCCAGCTTTTGGGGTTAAGCTGCATTGTACCATTGCTAACAGTACCCGGGCTCCTGGCAGGGCCTCATCAGCAGGTGCCAGAGCTGGATGTGGGGGTTGCTGCTTGTCTCCTGGCCAGGGCAACATGGGTGCTGCCCACAGGGAACAGATGGGACACAGGCTGGAACATCCTGTCTCCAAGCAGAGCTGTATTTCCTTTTAGATGGACATCTTTCTAATTGTAGGGTAACTGCCAGCAGGACAGTAGAGCTGAATCATGCTTGATCACCACACAGTTTTGATTCTCTGTGCCTGCCTATTAAAAGCCGATTGCAGATATTCTCGCACATCTGTCCCTGAGTGACTGCTGAGGTACCCATGTGTCCCTGGACTGCTCTGAGGTGTTGAGGCAAGGTCCTACTGAGGGCTCTTGGCAGGATGTACTTAAGGTTTGCCAGAAGCTGAGAGAAGTTAAGAAAGGTGCAAAGCAGTTTGCTTTGCTTTTTATTAGTCCCAGAGGCCACTGTACCATTTGTAGGATTGGCTTTACACACTTTCTTATCTTAGGTTGGGCAGCAGGTTAAGCTGAGCTTTGTCCTTCCGAAGCGGAGTTCCCATGCTCTGCATTCTACAGAGTTAAAGTCTATACCTGGGAGAGAGATGGAAGATGAGGGGAGTCAACAACCAGAAAAATGTGTTTCTTCAGCATGTACAGTATGCTGCTAGATAAATCTTCAGTGGGTTTCAGGCTGATTGGTAGCCATCTCTTTTTGGCTGAAAATGGTAGTGCATCTTGCCCTTGAGTTTCACATGATTTTCCTCAGTTTACTACTATTACAAAGCAAAGATGAGTACTTAGCCTCTGTTTTTGTGTTTGGACTTATTTCCCATTTTTACCTCTGCTGTTTCCATTTTTCATTGTGTCATGACACCTTTCTGAGCAAACCTGACAGATAGTGCTGGTTTTGTGTCAGCATCCAGGAGGAAGAGCTCTGAAGTCTGGTGAGGAGCCCGGCTCTGGACCCCAGTGAGAGCCCTGGCCGGGTCTGTTTTTTCCTCAGGGCTGTTCATGTAGCTCAGTTGGTAGTTCCAGCTGATTTAGTGTCATGACGTGCATCACACGAGATTAAAAAGGGCTTCTGGTACAGGTGTTGGGAAGGGTTCTAGGAGAGGCTGTGGGGTTTTGTTTGGTGGTGTTTGCTTTAAGACAAAAATGAATGGCCTAGACTTCTAGTGAGCAAGCTTGTACAAATTGAGGTCCTTTTCTCAGAGGGCATGCATGTGTGCGTTTCATAGCATTTTGTATAGGCCAGATATGCTAGGGGGTCCATGAATAGATGTGCATTCATTTCCAGAGGTGATTCAAGTGTGTCCTTCCATCCAGAAAGTCCTTAAACTCCTGTGGTCAGCAGCAAGAAGGCTGTGGAGAGGACCCATGTCTTATGTGTGCTAGAGCTTTGAACTGGCCAGAGCCTTCAAGTGGATCAGATGTTTTTCTAAAGTAAACTTCCCTACCCTAAAAAATAACAAGGAACACTGAAAAGCTTTTCAAGCAAACCCCCACATGCCTAGAGTTAAAAAACTTACAGATGAGAAATGTAATTTTTAATATAGTGAAAGGTAAAAATAAACAGTTCAGGACTCTAGGGAGTTCTGAGCTGCAATAGGCTGTTGTCCATCTGGGCTGAGTAAAGTCATATCAATTCAGTGGATAGTGAGGGAATAAATAGGTATTTTGCAGTATCTGTTGAAGTGTTACAGAAGTTGCAAACCAGCACATACAACCACCCACTTTGCTTAATGTCTGCACAGAGAGTGCTGCAGCCCTGTGAACGTGTTGCTTCTGCTCTCTGCCTGTCTCTGGCACGGGTTCCTGCTTTGTCTGCACGTCTGACCTGCAATAACATCTGCATTCCTGAGATGTAGAAGGGGAAGTGGGACTTGGGCACCCTCTGCTTGAAATGCCAGCCCCATCTCTGGTGGGAATCACAAGGATGCAAGGGACCTGTGGAAATCCCCACCACCTCTTCCCTCCCTGTCATCACAGTGAATAATTTGTCTCCTGTCAGCATCCCAAAACACACTGAAAGATGGAAGCTCTGCGTCTTGTATCTTACCTCTTCAGGCAAACTCTTATGTGTTTTAATGAATGTGTCCTTGTTTTGTGCTGTCTTTCATTTGTAGTGCCAGTCTTTTTGATCCCACAGATAATTAGGAGAAAATAACCCGTAAAGCAAATTTTTCATGAAAAACACAATGACAAACGCTCTTCAACATTGAAAAGAGGGGGAAAAAAAACCACTGGCTGCAGAATTAGAAGGATGCGAGTGCATTTTTATGTTTAAAATTTAAAGAAATGTGTTTTCTTTTCCATATATTTAGTGGTAATATGAGCTCAGGTGAGCAGCTGTCTTTTTCCTCAGATCAGGAAAAGAGAACAGAGACTGAATTCCCACTTCAGCAGATGTTTATCTCTGTTCTTAACCGATGTGGCTGTATAATGATTTTTGTGATGATCTGAGAGATCTTGTAAGATTAGAACTATTAAGGGTGAGTGTTCAGCTCTTCCATTTGCAGAGACAAGGTTGAAGAGAGGGCTCGAAGAGTAGGGGACTCAAGGAATGGAAAGCTGATGAGAATCCAGAACTGGGAAAGGGGTGCTTGATTCATTTGGGAGCTGCTTTTTAGTTGTTTTTACAGTTGAGGATAGGTGGAGATTCTGGCAGTTTTATTTGTGCTTTTGCAGATTTTCAGATTTCTTCCAGAGGGAATGGAAGGCAGAATCTTATGTAGGAATTTCCTGAAAATTTATTGGTTTGTATTATGAAACATGCAGACTTTCTGGTTTTATTGACTTTCTCATAAACAGCAAGAGTAAAAATGGAAGTGTTGTTTTATTGGGGGTTGGGTACTACTGAAATAAATAGTTTGTTTACATTGTCAGCATTGAGTTGCCAGGAAACTTCTTGGGATTTGGGGTTTTTTGGGTTTTTTTAACAGCACATAAAAAAGACCTGCTCAGTTACAAGAGTCCATGAGGGTCTGCTGGCCATGCAGGGACCCTCCCAGACCATTTAAGCCAAACACAGACTTTGCCAAAGTTAGAAACCTCTTATTGCTAAAGATCCAGAATAATTCTTTGTTGAGATGAGATTGACACAGGCAGGCAGGCTAATTTGATCTGCAAGAATAAGGGTAAGGAGAACTCTGTTGGTGTAGCAAATCTGTTCTTATTACTAAAAATTGATTTTGACCTTTGTGGAGATACTAATTTCACCTCCTGTTAGAAGAAAACTTTGGATGATTGCTCCAGGTCTGGTGTACAAGACTTGAAAAATTCATCAGCGATCTTGATTTGTTTTGACATGTTTTTTGGCCTTCTACTGAGTTTTGTATTTCTGTTTTTCCTACATATTTGCTTGCAGGCAGTGTTGTTTGTTTGTTTGAATCCTCACGGTCTTGGCAGTTGAATAGCATTGCCCACAGGTCCCAACATTGTTCTTCATTCCTATATAACAGGACTCAAATAATAAAAATGAGACAATAATCATAAATGAGATTCCAATAGTTTAAATGCCTTTCTAGTTCTGTAATCTGTAGGACTTTCTTGCTGCTCTCTTTCATAAGACTTAGCTTTTTTCCTGATTTTTATTAATTCTTAAGTTAGAACATTTTCTTAAAGTACCATGTTTATTTAGACTACTTCAGTGCCTTTGGCTCCTGTCGTTAGAGTGGCTTAGTGACGAGTCTAGAAAATAGCTCCCATGACTTTGACAACAAAGTCTTTATAGAAACCTTATTCTCGTAAATTAACTCATTGGTAGAGCCATTCCAGGCAGAAGAATGATCCATCCCCCCACCCCACATTCAAGGGTCAAGCAAAATGTCTGGACTATGCTTAGTTGTCTCACATCAGAGAATAGGTCCAGGTGGATTTTCTGAGGCAGAATTTCTTCTGTTGACCTAGGTCAAGGGCTGGTAGCAGAATCTCTTTTAATTATCATACAAGGCAAACATTTAACTGTGTGTTTCAGGTGATGCTGGTGAAGAGCCACTAAACAGATGGGGAGAATTCATGTGGGGGTTCAGACCAGAATTAACTCATTTAATTGAAAAATTAGGAATCATTGCCCTGTTGAGTGGGTATGAGTTAAAAGGTAGTGCTCCAGTGTGCAGATTGCCTTGCCCAGGTTTTGTATAGTGAAGAAACAAACTGATTTTCTCTGAAATATTTATTTCTTCTGACACTGTTTGCTGAGTAGTACATCTCATCCTAAAAATGGGGATTGGTTTTGTTCCATTATTTGCTTAATTTTTCTTGAGTGAACTCTGGATCTAAAAAATAAGGAAAAAATATATGTGAGCTGCCCAGTTGTATATACTGTTTTGGTTTGCATCGATATTTGGAAAAGGAAAGAAGAGAGTAACAGGATTTAGGCCAATGGATACCCAAAGCCATCTGCTGCTCTCCTCACAGCCATTAGATGTTTATAGCACAACAGTGTGAACATGGAACGTCTGTCCTTCCTTCAGGACTATGTTGGCTGTCTCTAAAGTGAAAATAAAAGTGAAGTCCAGACATGTTGTAGGCAGCCACAAACTTCCATTGATTTTCAGATTGGTTTACGTACTCTCAGCACTTCTGAAAAAGCTTGGCAATCCTGAGGCTTCCTGGAAAGTCCTTATGGGGTGATGCTGGGCTGCTGTCACAGAGTACAGCTAAGGAACTTGGGATCCTTACTTGGGGCAGGATTACGGTTTCTCAGAGCTGGCTTAACCCAGCATATATCTCTGTGGTTGGACAGAGCCCAAAGAGGCAGTATAAAAAGAATACATTTTTAATATCTGGAAGACAGAAGGCTTAATGAATAAGTAATAAGTTGCAGCACTTTCCTTTTCTTAGAAAAAATAGACTGGCTGTATTTTTTTTAATTTTCCTTCATTGAGCAGTTTTTTCCTGTTGCTCTTTTAAAGTATCCTAAGGTGCTGAAACTTAGGACTGGTTTTACAGAAACTAAGGTAGTTATACCACTGCAATCCAGGCTGAGAGAAGGAGAGTAGAGATTTTTCAGGAAAGAGCTTTTGTTGATTTTGCTAGTGTGGAGGGAGGGTCTGGAACAGCTGAGTGATTGCACCGCTGCTTCCAGCAGCCATCTCCCTAGTAATGTAGCAAAGGAGATCCTACTGTGTGCCTGCAGAGATGGGCACACAAGCAGGTACAGCAATGTTTCCATCATCAGGTTAACAAAACTTGGGTGTCTCCCAAGTCACATACCTGTATTTTGCTGGCAGCATAAGCCAGTGAAAGCTTTTGAAACAAGCCCAGATAGCCTGCAGTTTAAAAGAAGAGTGGGGTGGGATTTTATCACTGGCCACCACCACTCTGCTGACACGGATCCCATCCCTGATCTCTAGCAGCGTCCGGGTTGGGCAGTGCTAAGCCCTTTGGAAAGCCAGCAAGCACATTTGGAAATCACCTCCTGTTTGAAGCAATGGTTTCTCTGCAGTCCTGGCATGATTCCAGCCTGGATAACTCTGTTCTACCTGCTTAAAATCCCTTCTCCACGTTTCCCTGGGTATGGCATGAACCCCTCCTGTTCTGCGGTGCTGCAATGCTCCCCATTCAATTTCACACCACCTCCTTGTAAATTGCTTTCTAGGTCATGTGTACCCCCATTTGTTAATCAAGCTGGCTTCCTTGTAATTATTTCAAAGGATCTAAACGTGAGAGCAGTAAGTACGTGCACAGCCCTGGTGTGCAGTACCTTCTCTTGGTTTTTATCTGCATCACACAGCCGGTTGTGATCCCTCCATATTCCTTTTACCCGTGAGGTTTGGGTTCATCCACATTAGTCTAAACTGACCTGTTGCCCCCTGTGACTGTGTCCTTGTTGGTAGTGGAGCCACAAGGGCTATCCTTGAGAAGAAGGGGGAACTGGTGCTCACTGAAGATGTGGGATCCACTGAGACCTAGGGATCTGTTCTTCACATAGGCATTTCCTTCCACAGGTGGCTTGCTAGAGAATATTATCACTGTGATTTTATTTTGCAACTCAAACTTCCACACAAAGTCTGTACCTCTTCTTTCATCTCATATTCCTTTATTTTTTTCCTCCCTCTTGGCATGTCAATGTTTTCATTAATGTATCAATAACAGAGGAGCTCTTGCTGCTTTGTCCCTAGTATTGTTTTCTCCATCCAGACCTCAGAATTGGGAGATCCTTGAAATCTGTGTCTTTTTTGTGACTTTCAGGCAGAATTGGGTGCTTCACTTTCCCCTTTGTCTGCAAGTATTTCTTTTCACGCTGTAAAATCAATTAGCTCTGGGTACTTTTTCTTAAATTTGACTGCTGCTAACACTGTGTTTGTTTCATTAACAGATTAGCTTCATAGGAAACCTGTCACCGACAGCCTGCCCAGTGAGAAAACTCCAAGGAGAAGCTGAGGACAAACAACATCTCAAAGACAGTCCATGGGGACTGTACCAGATCCTCTGAGATCTGCCAAGCTTTCCCTGGTCTCAACTTCTGCAGAGGAGGAGCACCTGGGAGACCTGCCGCCTGCTAAGCACCAGCCCCAACCCCAGAGCAGTGAGAGGGCCAGCAATGGCTTCCCGTGCACCCCGTCCAGCTCAGCTGGGGTTTGCTTGTTCGACCTGAACTGCACGGGTGCTGCCAGCACACAGAGCTGCGAGCAGTGCCACACAGATGATGACAGCCAGCAGGAAGCCTTTTCTCCCAGCACAGCTGCAGAGGGGCATCCTGCAGATGTAAAGCCTGCTGGTTGTTCCCAGCCAGTGGGCATCCAGGCACCGGCAGCGTCAGCCCTTGCTGCAGGAGGAGCCCTCTTGGCGGGGCGAGGGCCAGAGATGATGCCAGCCCCCCAGAGCTCCAGGCAGTTTGTGCAAGGCAGCCAGGCCAGAACGAGCTCCCTGACACAGATAGATGACTCTGCCTTGAAACCTCAGGGGACTGATGATCAGCCAGCACTTGAAGTGTTAAATTGTTCTTCCCCCAGTGATCCTGTCGGGGTTAATCAATTCTGTCATACTTCTCAGGCAAACGTTCCGCAAAGAGGGGAAAAAGACAGGGCGGCAGAAAAAAATGATTCCACTGTGCGTCAGTCAGCCTTGCCAAAAAAGCAAACTGAAGCTGACCTGGGGAGAGACCCACAGACCAGTCTGGAGGCAAAAAGTGGGACTGCAGACACGGCGCAGTTGCATCCCCCAGATAAAACTGAAGCGGTGCAGAGCAGCGAGGCACCAGCCCAGTTTGGCCACAGGAGTCCACATCCTATACACAACCTGGACCCCACACCCGGGAGTCCAAACCCCACCCAGCTCTCCAAATTCAGAGAAACAGGTACAATGACATCTCAGCCAGAGAGCAGCCCTTTTACTCAGGAAGCTGTAAGCAGGACATGGCGGGATGCTGAGGTGCAGGCCGTGGCTACCGTGGAGAGCAAATCAGCTTCCACCAGTCCCAGCATCTTTCCTGCCTTCTTAAAAGGGAATCCTCCTCCAGAGGAGAAGGAAGAACTGCACATAATTTACCAAGGAGGTATGGGGCTGAGCCAGGCTGCACTTACTGACAGTTTATCCTCACAACAAAAGTTCCCATGTTCTCCTGGTATCACATCAAAATCAACTGTTGTGGCTGTGACTGCTTCAGCCCAAACCCAGCCTGTCAAACTGCCTGGACTCCCATCTGACATGGCGTCTCCAGTATCAGCAGATAATGCAAAACCTCTTCTCCCCTGCTCCCCTGCAGCTGTTGCCTCCCAAGGAACATCTGTGGGTAATGCTGAAATGACCAGTGAAGCCCGTGATGTCAAGGATGCTGCTCAGCTGCCAAAGGATGCTCCAGTCCCACCAAAGCCCATCCCAGTTGAGCAGCTTGATGTTAACTCCAGTAATCGAACTCCATCCCAGTCTGGGACGGACGCTGGTGAGCCAAACACCACTTCCACCGATGTTGTCCCAGGAACCGGGAACAACGTGCGAGATCTCATCCCTCATGTGGGAAGCAGCCAGTCACCTTTACTCTGTGGCACAGACAGTGAAGTCAAGCAAAAGGAGGTCCTGGGCAGCTCTGAGCAAAAGCCTGTGCAAAGCAAGGGTGCGAGTCAAGAGGAGGCCAGTGCTAATCAATCTGTGGTAAAACCAAAGGAAGAAAACTTGGTGGTGCTTGATCCTAAAGGAGGGGTGAATGTTAGCAGCCAGCCTGCTGCTGTCCACGTAAAGGAATGCTCAGAGGATGCGGGTGAGAAGGAGAGCAGAGGCCATGGAGACAGTGGCCAGTCTCAGATGGCTGCTGGTCAGAACCTGGAGGCAGGACTGACGCCCAAGTTGAGTGTGAGTTCTGCAGGTCTTGCTTCTCCCGTGGCAGCATCGGCAGCTCCCCAGCAGCAGGGCCTCCAGGCCAGGGAGTCCAGACATGAGCTCCACACTGCAGCAATTCCTGCTTCTGCTCCAGCTGTGCCGAACCTGGGGGAAAACAAAAAGCACTCCACCCCAGCCATGGAGGCGAGAGTACAGGTGAAGCAGTCCAAACACGTCAGGGATGTTGTTTGGGATGAGCAGGGAATGACGTGGGAGGTTTATGGTGCTTCCCTTGATCCAGAATCCCTGGGAATTGCTATCCAGAACCACTTACAGAGACAAATACGGGAACATGAGAAACTGATCCGGGCCCAGAACAATCAGACCCGGAAATCCATTTCCTCGGATACATCTTCAAATAAAAAACTGAAAGGGAGGCAGCACAACGTGTTCCAGTCCATGCTGCAGAATTTTAGGCGTCCTAATTGCTGCGTCCGACCTGCTCCCTCTTCTGTGTTAGACTGACATGGTTTGCGGGAGTGCCTAAATACCTGCGGTGGTGGAGAGAATCCCTCCCCTCGAGTCCTGCTGTTTGGTTGTGTAATTGGGGTTGTGATGCAGCAACAGTGGAATATGATTCCCCTTTGTTTTCTGACTAGCCACATGCTCCATCCTGCCATTGTTATTGTCACAGCTGGTGTATTTCCACGTTATGCCCCAACCTTGACTGCTGTCAGATGAAAAGCTAGGCACTTAGCAAAAGCACAAATTTCAATTGCCACCTTGCTGCAGGGAGAGCAGCACCTTCTGATAAAGCAGGAAGCAGAGGGATTGTCAGAATTACGGGAATTTATTTGTGTGCATTATGAGGTCTTACTCAAAGGGGTGGACTGGGGGAAGCTGAGGGAGGTGAAATTAAGGTTCAACAGCTGTAAAGACCTAACACAAGACAACTTTCCTGGTTTGTAAGTTACCCACGCTGAGGCGAGTCCATGAACAGGCTATGGATATTGATCACTGAGCAGCCTCACCTCTGTTGATACTGTGGGCCACTGTTCTCAGGTGAGGCCCAGGGAGCCCAGTCTTCCCCTCCTGTTGAAATGCAGAACCAGGAAAAGGATGAGGATCAAGACTGAAGGATTCTCTCTTTGGGAGAAGCTAAGGCAGTGGGATGTTGATGGCCAGAAGGGGAGGTGAGAGAGAAGCTTTTTGTCCCCTGCAGTGGCCACTCCTAAGGTATAAGCTGGCGAGGCACAGGAGAGCGCATCGATAGATGGACCTGCATCCAGCAGGATGGTGCCCACCCTTACTCTCTGGTGCTCCTGCCAAGTCTTTAAAAAGCAGGAAGCCATTCTGCCTCCTCAGGTGGGGTGGTCAGCCCCTGCTCCCAGCCTCCCGCAGCGCTGAGCACCTCTCTTCTAAATCACTCTTGAAAGTGATGTGAATCTTTCTTCTCTCTCCAGAGATGCACAGTAATGTTTTCCCATAGCAGCAGGCTTTCCTGTGCATTTGGGTCCATAAGCCTCTATGTCTAGTGTGTTACACTGATTTTTTTTTTTCCCTTTTAAGTCCTTAGCCAACTCTACTGGCTTTTTTCAGTATTTTGGTGCTTTTCTTGCTGCCTTTCATAACCCAAATACAATTTATTTAGCCTGTGTGTATTTTGTTTTACCTTACACTCTATATTATAAACCATTATACTGTTAACTTGAAAAATTTGCAGCAGTACTGAAATCTTGAGACAATCTTTGCTGTATTTCTGAACTTAGTTGTAGAAACTGCTAATAAAAGGTAGCTTAGTGACTGTTTCTCCAGAACTATGATATACAATAATGTCTCAAATACATGTTAGTCACATTTCTTGACTTAATAATATTTTTCAGATTGGGAAATGTGTTTCCCAGTAGCTTTGTATTTTGTCCACTAGAGTTCATCATGGGAGACTGGGGAACTCCTGCAGTTTTTAGAAAATTTAGTTATCAATCCTGCAAAGCACTGATGATTTGGATATTGTAATCCTGCAGAGTACTAGAGTTAAATAGGAGATGCTTTTAGTCCATTAAAGATTTTTCGTGAATCATGATGATAATTTATTTCTGTCTCTAGTACCACACACCTGACTTATTCTGTAGATCTTACTCTAAATCTTACAGGTTTACACAGTGTAAATGAGTATTAGTAACTTTTTTCTTTTCTTTTTTTTTCTGTGAAGCAAACCTGAGGTGGTCCCCAGTTATTTAGGAGGCCTGACTTCTTGATTTTATCAACTGCCAAGCCTTCATAGTAGCTGTCTGGGGGCAATTTTTCCCCAGCATAAAAATAAAATACTGTAAGATACATTTTAACCCAGTGCAACGAAAAATGTTGCCCCTAAGCATAGTACTAAATTGACTCCTTGTTTTCCTCGGTTATATGCCAGGGGACTTTATGTCACATTCTTGTTCAATTTCTGTATGTTATTTAAGTCCTCTCGTACTTGTGGTGCTGAATTTTTAATTCTAAATCACCACATTAGAGAGCGTCTTCCCACCTCTGCCTACCAGGAGGGAAGTCTCCAACCTTTTTTCTGTTAGTACTGCTGTTTCCACCCCCTTCCTAGCAGTGTCTGAGATGTGAGTTTCACGTGAAATTTTGTGTGGGATTAATATTGACAGTATCATTAGGTCAGGTTAGTTGACAAGTTCGGTGTCTCTTCCCACATTGTGTCTGTGTCAGCCCTGACGAGGTTCCCCGAATTGTCTGCAGTTTTTGCTGTGTCCTGTCCAGGTCCAAGGCTCCGTGCTGCTCCTTTTGCCTCCCTCCTGCCCCTTCCCTCGCTAGCTGCTGCCCAGCCTGTCTTCCTGTGAAGCCGTGTCCCTTGGCTCAGCTCGCGTTCCCCTCTGCGTTCCCTTGCTGTAGCTGTGAGCCAGCTTACTCTGAACTGTCCCTTTACAAATATGCTCAGTCTGAATATACAAATGGATTGTCTTTTTTTTTTCCAGAGGAGAATAAACGGCTATCCCTCAGTTACTGATTTCCATGAATTTTATCCTTTAGCTTAAGCTCCGCAAAATATTTCTAGCGTATGAGTTGCTTTATTGAGACCAAACTGGGCTTTGCAATGAATGATTAGGATGCTGGGACAGCACTGGAATAAATGCTTCTTTGCAAGGAATGAGAGGTCTCCCCTGGTTCCTTGCAGCTTTTTTCAGCTGTGAGTCTTCAACAGCCAGTCCACCCTTCCTTCCCCGCACCGAATGACCTTTCTTCTAAGAAAATTTCACCAGTGCATTTGTACCACAAAGCGCTGATGGACAAGTTACTGAGTCGATGCATCTGAGCGACTGCATGGGCATAACTGAATAATAAAAATGCAGTGCTCAGCCTGTGTTCTGGGCAAGTACTAGTGCAAAGACCCAAATTGTCCATGGCACTGTCTGGTGGGTGCAGAAGTCCTGCAGACATGTGTTGGAAGCCAAGCAATGAAGTGCCAAAAGCCAACACATAAAAATGAGTCGATAATCACCAGCACATCTCATGGAAAATATTTTAGGTTTTGACTATGCCTTGCTAGGGCAGACTGTAGGCAACCTGCTAGTTTTAACACTGGTGATTAGTGCTTTCTCTTGCATACAACGTCGAGATGACAGTGTGAATCCTCGGTGACGGTGCATCTTTCCCCAACAGCAAAACAACCGTATTGGGGGTAGCAATTAGCGAATTTTACGCATGTGAGTGAGCTTGTAGCAGCCAAGAAAGGCTGTTCTTAGTGTCACGTCAGTCTCAAGAATGAAAATGTGCTTGGAGTAGTGATGTGGCAGAGAGTAGGTGGAGATGATCTGTGTGCCGCCACCCCATTCTTTTTCTCTGCCCAATGACTCAGAATCACATTGCATTAGTTGGATGGGTAACAACCAAGAAAATCCATTTGAGCTAATAAAACAGAAAATACTTTGTCATTCCCAAGCATAAATCTATATGAAGAATAAAGAAAAACACCTGTGCTGCAGCCTAGCCAGTTGAAGTAACTCTAAAATTCATTTTTTCTCAAGATGAGAGATTTTGGGAAACAAGCGAATTGTCAGGAAACCCTTCCCTGTCAGTCGCATCTTCTAGGAAGGCTGAGGTAGCAAGAACCATTAATAAAAGCAGTGAACAAGAATGGAAGATTTACTTCTAGTTTCACTTAGGGGGCTTTCCACTAGGAAAGATGAGAATAAGCACGTTTCGGTGTTGCCAATACAATACCTGAGTTGAAGGAGCATCTCTTTGCAGGCATTTTGCAATATAGTCCTGGATTTCATGTGAGGCTGTGACATCCATCTGTGTGCACTTGGTTGGGATCTGCCAGCTTTGTGTTGTTTGAGCACAAGGGCTGAAGTTCTGCCTCATTTCTGCTGACTTGGTTTGGAAAGAAAAGAGTGAGGAAAGAGCTGAAGGGGCAAGAAGGGGAATATCTGTCTTCTCCATTTCCGGTGAATAAAACTTTCTTTTGGATGTGGAAGAAGAAATTGCTGAGAAATATGGGCAGGGAAGGACCAAAGGAGAAGTAAAATAAAGTTGGTGTAGGTGCTTCACAATGAATTCCCATTCCTGTATCTGTAAAGTCAAAGTTTTGCTTAAGTTTTGCCCACTTGTTTTCTGACCTCACATATTTTTTTATTTGTTGATGTCCCATGTTTTTTAGGAAACTGAATGTTTCCAAGGGCTGTATATTTTGCTAGTATTTATAGATATATCCAAATAGGATTCAACAAAACCTCTAAGAAAGTCAACCTCAGTTTATTACTGCTACTAAAACATAAGAGCTTGTAAAATGCGCTGAAGGAGCACATTGAAGGGATTCAAAAACGTGAATATATACTCTAAAGATAGCATGCTTTTCTCTTGAGTTTCATTACTATGTTGAAGTGTTAGAAGTGGAAGTCCAAATGAAAATCACTGCTGATGAGGAATTCAAATTGGCTGCCACTGGTTTTCAGTTTGGAAACTTCATGGAATCTACCATACCAGTGTTTCACTAGTTAGGTCAGTATATGCCAGGTTTGTATGAAAGTACAAGTTTTATTAACTTATTAGCTCCATTATCTCGTTCTCTATCTATCCTTCTACACCTTTTAAAAATTAATGCAAAATGTTACCACAACAGAGTAACTCTTTTGCACACATCTTGTGGGAATGGCTGCTCTGAATGAGAGACAACTGATTGTCAGACTCTGTGGGCTTAGAAAGTTAAGGGCTGTGGTCTGAATGAAACTCTTCCCTCCTTTTCCCTCCCCCCCGTTTCAGTAACCAATCTCTGCTGGTTTATTTTTTGGTGTCTCTGTGATGCCTGTATGAGTGGTCAGTATTTTCAGTTGTCCCAAAGACATGCGGGTAGATCCTTATCCAAACAGTGCACACTACCAAATATACCTGGGGCCATTGGATGCTGTGGTGGTCCATGGACCTGAAAGTCAGGTCCTGTAACTTGAACTGGCTGCAATATTCTCTGAGGTTTATTGCTTTTTCTGCTTTGGGCTTTTCTGAGTAGCTCTTCCTTCCTAGAGTTTATAACGTGGATTTTGCATCAAATCCTGGCGAAGAAGATTTTGCAAAGTGAAACCTACCTTTCATCATTCAGGCTTCTTTAAAGAAAAAGTGATGTTATTACTGAGCCAAATCACACAGAGGGGAAATTTTTTTTCCTCTAGGAAAAAAACTTACTGTAGGTAAGCTTATGTGTGTGTGTCCCTGTTTATAAGGCGAGTACATGTGTGCAGGTCTCATGCATCATTCATGCTCTAATATGATTTTTTTCCCTTTGCCCTTCTGATTGAATGCTGGAGGCTTAGCATCTTCCACAACCTTGAGGCAAGTTTAAATCTTTCTCCTTATCTGGTCTCTAAAAAGCGGACTGTGGGTGATAGGAAGCATGTGGTCTCATTAGGAACAGAATCACGTCAACTGATCCTCATTTGAAACATTAGACCTTAAGTTTTAGCTTTCTGCTAAGACTGACACTCTTTGGAGTAGAAATAAATTACAGATCTGCCAGCAAAGTCTCCAGCAGTTACTTGCTGCAGAATATGAGTCTCTCAGACACTTCTCAGCAGCTCTGCTACAACAGATGAGAGGGTCCTCCCGACACTTCCCTTAGCTCAGTTCACAGTCAATAGTTTCAAGTACATCAAAGGCAAGTTTAGACACTGCCCTGAGGAATTTCCATTAAATGGAAGAGAACCAACTGCGTGTTTGTGGCACATAAAAATCACATCTGAGTTGTGAAGCAAAGGTCTCAGTGACACTGAAAAGTATTGGGAGTTTATGCCCAGAATTAAAGGGAGAGAGTGTATCTGAACTTTTAATTTCAAAAAACTGTGGCCATGAATCAGCCAGCGGCAGAAGAAGAACAACTTGGAGGCTTCTAACAACAACTAGTATTATTGTGGCTTTATTAATTTTATAGTTACACTGATTGAACGTGATGTACTGTACAAAATAAAGCTAGTCTTAGGCTACCAGGTGTACCATGGCATTCATTTGAGACATACCAACAGAAGTTTGCATGTGAAAAGTCTTAAAGTGATACTAAAGCAATGTTACCCACCTGACTGAGTCCCTTAGGAATTTAATGTTTTGCTGTTTTACATCTGGTTTCCATGCTGAGTACAATAAAATGAGCACTGTCTTAATTATTGTGGGTCTCTGTTTGTAGGCTGACATGGGAAAAGAAAGGACTCTTAAGGGTGAACATTCTGCCTGAATCTATGAATGTGTGAGTCAGAGCAGATATGAAAGGTTTTCTGGAATCAGGCCTGAGACCCGGCACCTTGCAAAGCTCAGCATGATGGAAGCTTCCCTTTGCTGTCCCTACCGGAGAAGAGACCTGTGTGCTTCCTTCTGTGTAAGTGCAGTTGCCTTTGCGCAGCTGCTCATGAGCACATCAGCTGCTGCTCTGCCCTTTCGCACAAATTCACTCAGCCTTTCAACAGCCCAGTGCCACACAACAACACATTACTCACCTGGCACAGCCACCCCTGAGCCGAGGTGGAAAAGGCAGTGTTTTAACCCTGCGGTGCCACTGCTGTAGCAGCTGGTCACCACCACTCACCAGCATGCCTGCACACCACACAGAAAGCCGAGAGCATCAGCATTGCAGTGACCATTTTCCTACCCAAAAAAAGGAAGTTTTGTCTCACAGTACAAAAGAGCATAAGATAACAGATTATGGCAGTGAAGCATTTTGACCCAGTGCTGTTACAGATAAGGCATATCCATGTACCTATCTTCTAGAGGGCATGAGGACCCCACCTTGACACACACTTTCCTGTAATGAGAGGACAGGAGCAGAACAGGCTATGAGATAATGCAGTTGCATGGTGCCTCTGCTACCACTGATGTTCTGTCTGCTCACCCCAAGCTGGAGTCCATTCCCAAAAAGAGTTGTGTTTCTCTATTTGTGCCTTGTAGTTGTCAGGGTGCTTCAACTAATTGCCCGGTCCTTCAGGCAATTGCAGAGGGCATTTTATTAATGAGCTTTGCTGATTCCTTGTCATATGGTTCAGGTTCCTGCATGCCAGTGGCTGCCAAACATTAGTCCCCACGCTGCCAGAATGGGGTGCTTCCCTATGGTAGTTTCGTTCATTCAGCTCTGTGCTGCATTTGTCAAGGTCTCTTTGTAGGCAGGAAAGCTGAGGTCTCCCTTTTGTATTTCATCCTTGTGGCCTTGCTGCAGTAAGGAAAAAGCCTAAAGATCTCTCACCCTGAGGGGACTGACCCAGCAGAAAAAGGACTAGTGCAGAAAATAAGCTACCATCCTATCAAACCAATGATGACCAGTGCACATTTTCTGGCTGATGCAGACTTTGTCATATAACATGGCAGTTTCAGGGAGATGGTGCCTTCATATACAGAGAATAAGTCTGGCTTCTTGTTCAAACATCAACTGATTCACTGAAGGTGTGAGCTTGTCAACCAGCAGCACTGCATCCCAGGGTATCTGCTTCACTTGTTAACCTGCTAAAGGAACCACCATGCCCTTAGGGATTCAAATGGCATCAAAATCACTCTGTGGTAGGTGTTTCCACTCACAATAGGCAGTATTGTGAGGGAAAAGAAGATTTCCTCAGCAAATTTCAGATTACTTGCTCTTATGAGAACCATAAAATTACTCATTTGGCTAGCCAGTGTTTTAAAGTGTAGGCACTTAAATCTGCAACTGAGGCACTTATATCTGCAACTGAGTATTTAAATAAATATGACCTCATTGGTGAGAAGTGTAGGGTGCTCTTATCTCCTGTTGAGGTCAGGGCATGGAGACCTGTGGATGCTTAAAATCTTCACAAAGCAAGCCACTGTTGATGAGACATCTGTATCCAGTGTGACAGTAGGTAACTCATTGTAGGCAACTCTCAGTGGCAATGACAGTCTTCAGACAACCAACAGAAAGTTGCCAGTGCAAATTAGGAAATGGTAATTGTATGGTGATTGTACGGATGGTTAGCAGGACTAGGGAAGTGATCATTCCCCTGTACTCTGCACCGGTGAGGCTGCACCTTGAGTGCTGCATTCAGTTCTGGGCCCTTCACTTTAAAATGTCCACTGAGGTGCTGGAGCATGTCCAGAGAAAGGCAAGAAGGCTCGTGAAAGGTCTAGAGAACACTTCTTATGTCTTATGAGCAGCAGCTGAGGGAGCTGGAGTTGTTTTGTCTGGAGAAGAGGAGGCTCAGGAGAGACCTCATCCTTCTCTACAACTCCCTGAAAGGAGGCTGTAGTGAAGTGGGCTCTGGTCTCTTCTGCTGTGCCTGCAGTGAGAGGATGAGAGGAAAAGGCTTTAACCTGAGGCACAGGAGATTCAGATTGGATATTACAAAAAAACTTTCCACCATTACAGTGGTCAGGCATTGGGATTGGTTTCCCAGGGAGGTGATGGAGTCACCATCCCTGCAGGTGTTCAACAGGCATCTGGATCTTGTGCTGGGTGATGGTTTAGGAGTTACCATGGTAGTGCTGGATGGTTGGACTTGATAATCTTAAAGGTGTCTTCCAACCTTGATGATTCTAAGACTCTGTGGTATGCCCCATTGCCACTCATATTTCAGCAGTGTTTGTAGGAGTGCTTGTGTTGCAAAGTATGTATCTTTCTAAAGCGTCCTTTGCTCTTAAAATAGACAAATTAAGTGGGATCAGCAGCTTGGGAGAGTGGGTGCCAGCCTGCAAAAGAATTTGCCTTTGCTGTGCCATCTTAGTGATGAATTAACTTTCTTTAAAAAAAAAAGTTTTCTAATAGCCTGCTGTGGACTGCAGCACAAGGAAGGGATTTGGGTCATTCATGCTGAGGTTTTGCCTTAATTCCATAATTCTTTTTATTTCTTTTCCTAATTAGAAACCTGCTCATGGCAGTGTTTTTTCTCTCAATCCACTTACATAACATCAGAAAGACATAAGTGGGCTGAGCAGTTAAGGACATTTTTCTCACGGGCGGGTGAAAAACACCCTGGCAGCTGGAGCAGAACCACTCGGCACCCACCCTTCCCTCGGCGCCTGGTGGAAAATGGCTGGGGTGCAGGAATGTCTGCTGGGTTCTGCAAAGCCCCCACATCTGGGCTGAGCCAGGAACTGCTGGACTGTGTCACCCTGGCCTCGAGGAGCAGGAGAGAGGAGGTCTGCCTGGGAACCAGCAGAGGTGAGGCCATCCATGAAGCTGCTCCTCCTGGGGTTTGGGAGCTCCTCTTGTTTCTTCCCTCACTTTTTTGTCTCTCGCTTTTTCAAGGACAGTAACTGAGCAGCCAATTAATGAGAGAAATTGCTTAGGTTTAGTAAGTCTTAAGCTAGGGAAAAGCCTTTAGGGAGATACTGTCTCCATGCATTGGGTTTCTCACCCTACTGGAACTCCTGGGCTCCCCTTAGGTTTTGGACACTTGGAGTGCCTGCTCTGTAGGCAGAGGCTGGTGGACAGGCTTTCCTCTTTTTTTCCTGGCTGCAGGAGAGAAGAAATGGGGAATAAATAGGGCTGACACTTGCTCAGGTAGTATCCAAATATCTCCCTGCACCCAGTGTGACTTTTTCAGCTACATAAAGGAGAAATGCTAGCTAAGAAAGCTAAGTGCTGTAGAGCAGTTTAAGCCCCTGTAATGAGTCTTACAAACTATATAAAGCAAATGCAAAATATGCTCCAATTTTTGTTCATTACATGAAATATCCTTTGTTGCAGGTTTATCTCTTCGCCTTCACTGACATGGTTCTGCATGCTTATATATTTCTCTGCTGGGAAAGTCTTCCTGGTATTCACCCTAACTTTCCTGCTGTGCAGCTCATGCACTAACAGACTATACCTCCTTCCTGCACTCATTGTATTTTAGAGAAGAATAATGCGCTCACTGTAGCTGAAGTTCTCTGCAAAGTGCTATCCTCTGCACTGTCATCTTGGGCTTTATTACCCTGGGAGCTGACAGTTCTCTCTCTCTCTCTCCTCTCAAACTCACCCACTCTCCAGCTGGGCTCAGCTGATGATGAAGGACAGCTGAAGAGTGAAGTGGTTGGTTGCTCACTCTTATTTGCTCCTCAGGTGTCGGACATTGCCGTGAGTGATACTGGCAGCTGCCTTGCATTTCGTAACAGGTATTCCTGCGCTTTGGGGACATATCCTGACATCACTAAACTGAGTGCAAACTATACAGTCAGTACATGGCTTCTCCTTCCTGGACTGGATGTGGCTAAGTAGCCTCTTCCCCATCTGTCACTCATCTCTCTGCCCTTGCAAAGCCAAAGCCAGGTTCTCTGGCTTGTTCCCTTTTGGTAGCACAGGTGGAGCAGAAAGCAATCCTATTTTTTTCCACTGGATATTTCTCTGAGATGGCACACTTTCCAAAGGCACAGAGCTGCAGTAACCATCTCATAATGTCCATTCCTTTGCTTGCAGGGAGAAAATCTGTGCCATTTCATTTGTGTATTTTCTTTCTAGTCTGGCTCACAAACAGGCTGGAATAGCTACTGCAAGCTAATTGATGGCACTGCAGAGAGAGCCTACAAAATTGAAGGCAGTCCCTAAATGGTCCTAATTTCTGCTGAAATAGAAGTTGGAGCTTTTGCAGAACCTACCCCTGACAAAAGGAGAACTATGTGGTATAGCTTACAGCTTTTTTGATAGCTACACATATGGAGGTTTTGTCCAGCTTCAGCATAGCTGGTCTTTTCTGTCTCCAGTGCAGGCTAAAATAGAAAATGGAAAAATACCTTCATTGAATCCTCCCTCTACTGGGGCACACTTGTCTCTTCTATTTGTCCAAGCCCATACATAGTGGCACAATGTACACACTGCTCTTTCCCGGCAGTCTGCTCCGATCACACACTTTTCTATCATTGTGAGGCATTCAATACCGGCCCTGGAAGAGCTTTCACACTTCTTTAACTTGTTTGGCAAGTTTTGCTTGAATAAATTATTTGAGTCTTTCAGTGCTGTGACCTATTTCCTGAAAAGATCATCTGCCCAACCAACCCCCAAAAACTCCTACATTTCCTGATGCTAGGAGAAAAAAAGAGGCTTGGTTTCAGTGTCCTTGCCTGAGAACGCAGCATGTGCAACAAACAAGTGTGACTGGAAAGAAAACCATAGTGCAGAGCTTTGCTTTGATAATAAAGAGAAAGGTGAGTAGAGAAAGGGATGGGCTGGTTTAAATGCTCCTTTTCCTGGGATGCTCCACACCTTTCCAGGCAGATGAACTATCTTTTGCAAAAGCATTTCAGCACTGGTAGAACGCTTCAGTTTGGCTTTCAAAAATCAAGTGATTGACATGTTTTCCAAAGTGCTGCAATGTGCATGAAAATGAGCTATAGCTCATTAAAAGAAAATATGTTTAGGTGAAAAGCCTCTGAGCAGCTTTCCTGTAAGACTGGTTTCTAACCAGTGGTCTTGGCAGGTTGGACCTTGCAATGAGGACAGTGAAAAAGGAGGCTCCTATCTTTCCTCCCCTTTGCAAACACCAGGTGTATTGGTGATGTGCATTAAGCTCAGGAGGCAGTGGAGGTTCTGACAGGTGGGAAGAGAGCAGGGGCATGAGTGCTATTAATTACTTGAGCTCGGTGAGCAGCAGGAGATAGGAGCCAAGGGCCTAAAGGCGTTTAATGAAGATGCAGTGAGTTGTAGCAGAGACCTAGGTATACCAGTGGGCTAAAGATCCCCCTCAGGAGAGACAGGAAAGCCTCCAGTGACTATGGCTTAAGAAGACTGTCTATGCTGCAGAACAGCTGATGTCATCGGGGAAGCTGCAGGTAAGGTGCAACATGAAGTTCTTGCTTCTGTGATGCCTTTATTCAAGGCTAGTTCAAAGGGTTGTGAAACTTTATCAGTGGAGAGGATGGAGGGTCTGAGTTGAGAGGAGGGACCCAGTGGTGGAATATTGTGCTATGTGGAATGTATGGTGTTATTAATGCATAGCAAGGAAAAGGTGAAGCTTCTGGGAGAGGTTTTGATTCTCAGCACAGAAATAAGGTGGTTTGAGATGCTTGGCTGAACGTATGGTTCTTGCTTTGCAAGCCAAGAGTAAGAACAAGTAGAGTTAGGTCCAAAGAAAAGAAGGACAGACAGCTAAGGCTGCAGCATGTGTGCCTATGTGCCCATCAGCCAGGGCAGCCCAGGGAGTGCAAAATGGCTCAACTGTGTGGACTTACCAGAGAGGCACACAAAACTCTGTAAGGCCAGGCTTTCCCCCAGAAGTTTCACTGTTTCCCTCTCTGTTTCTTGCCATGAGACACACAGCTGCAAAAAGAAGTAAGAAATCCCTGGTAGATTGTTTGCTTTGGTTTTAATGGGAGAAGAATGTTTTGACTGAGGTTTGATAGATAGAAAAGGCAGATGTAGATTGATTGGGTAACTTCCTAGAGTATTAGAGAAATGTGACACAAAAGCTTTTTCCTGTATAAAAAGGTACTGTCAGTACTTTTTTTAGCATTAAAGCTCCAACAGAAGAAGAAAAATGCACTCTCGTATTTTGGATGTTCTTGGCAAGTTATATGGAAGTGCCACATATTTTAAATGAGATCTCTTTTAAATAGAGCAGAGTTACTGAGTCCTCTGTCTTGTAGCTCTCATCCTAGCCCTGCCTGCCTTGTTTACCAGGGATCAAGCACTGCCTGCAGGTATACAGAGCACACATTGATTTTGATGTCACACTAACACACTGCACACAAACACCATGACAGTTCCTGGCAGCAGCACCAGCCATGATATCACATGGATATTTAACTCTTACTTACACTGCACCTTTGGCATGCAGGGCCTGCAGTGGGTCTGCCCTTGTAAGAGTCTGTGGGGGGAACCTGTTCGGGTGGAGGGAAATGTGAGGTTTAGCTCTCCAAGCTGCAAAGATTGCCTGAAATGGTGCTTTCAGCATAATCAATGCAGCTGTATGCCTTAAACCTGCAGGTAGCTCTAAATCTTTTCTTGCAGTGCAAATTAGTATCTGACTGGAGAATCAATTTTAAAGCTCTAAAAGACTTTTGGCAATAATTGTGCACAGAACTGGGTCCTCCCCTGCTGTTAGCTATGGTGCAGCATAGAAAAGCTGGGAGGAGTGAAGGTCATTTTTTCTTCATTGTTTGAGCAAAAGGGTAAGCCTCTATGCTTTGCTTCTAAGTGAAGCAAATCAAGCCCTTTTCCCCTCCTAACTTTTAATGAGCTGTCAAAGCTTGATGGAAATCTAGAGGAAACAGCTGATCTTGGCAGGACTCTTGCATTACACTGCAATTTATAGTAAAGAGGGCAACTGTGTTGGACCAAGGTTTAGTTCTCATATGTCTCATTCCAGAGAGCAGTGCTGTCTCTGCCTACTGAACCAGCAAGGGAGGGGTTAGTCTCAGGACTGTGTCACTTTGTATGAATTCCCCTCAAAATGGCCTACCTGTCAATTGTGGAGGCAATTTTAACTCTTACTTGCTTAGATGCCACTTTTATTTTAGGCTGTTCCGAAGCCATTGGACAACAGGGAATCTTGGGGACTGCTATGTAGGTAGATTTCAGCTCATGATTTATGCACCCCAGCACTGGTCTTCTAAGCCTTGCCCTTAATGTCTGAGAGAGAAAGAGAGAGAGAGGCTTCTTAATCTTCTAATTACCTGCCATGCTTAGGGAAAGTCTTTGCTTCCATGTCACTTGTAACAGAGGGTGCAGGCGTTTGTTCCTCTGGTCTAAGAGAACATTTTTCTCTCAGATCTGCTGATAGCAGATAGCTCATTTTCTGGGGACCCAGAAAATGCTGCAGTCACACTGCAGGACGTTTTATAGCTTCTGTACTGAGCCCAAGCCTTAAAACCCTATTCCCTTCAATGTGGAAAGTTCTCAGGTTTGGGTTTTTTAAAGCCACCAGCTGTTCATTAGCTCATGGCCTGGATGAGGTGCAATGTATGAGACAATTCTGTCAGATATCAAATAGTGTCAGTGGCAGAGTCCAGGAATGTTCTTCAACCAAATCACTTGGGAGTGTTTCACACAAGACCAGTAAGTTCCAGCTCAGTAAGCGGGTGCAGAGGTTAGTTAACATGTTTTTCTGGCATGTATTAGACAAACAATCTGTTCAGGTGACTAGGACAGTGCCTTCTGATGATTAAACCTGCAGAAGACCTTCTTGTCAGTGAGGTTTTCCATATCTCAAAGGACACAATCTTGCAGAAAATAATTCCTTTCAGAAGCTCAGGTTGCTCACCTCCCGCAGGGCTCAAGGGGGAGCAAAGGCCTCCAGGCTGATCTCCAGGAAGTGAAGGCTGACAGCCTCTGCATCCCTTTGCTAAGTAGACAAAATGAATGAATGGGGAACCTCCGCTAATTAAACACATTCAGTAACGATGCTTTCTGGAAGAATGTATAAACCAATGCTTGTCTTCTGATTTGCCCAAGCACCTTCCATACAAACCTGCCGACCAGTCCATCACCAACCGACCAGTGGCACATCTCAGTGGTGCCTGTGGCACCTCTCCCCTGTGTGGGGACACCGCACAGCGTGTCCTCTGCGGAAGGGTGAATGGGGCACAGCCCAGGCTGCCCTCAGGCAGTTCATGCTTTGGTTACTCTTCAATGCCAGCTCTGCAGTCCTGCCATTTATACTTACATTCCTGCCTGGATCACTAGGAAAGGAGGTGGCTACGGCTTTTCTTGATAGAGGACAAGGTTGTGGGAAGCCCACTGGAGCAAATGTCCTGTTGCCTCCATGCTGGGCTTTGGGCCAAGCTGTCCCTTTGCAAGGTGGACACAGCCTGGCAGCTGACCAGCAGCCAGCTCTGCCTGGGATCTTCACCTTGTCTGAGAAGCCACAGCTCCCTCCTGTCCAGGCCAGGTGTGATGTTATGTTAATGTGGTCCTCTTCCTAGGATCACGTGTGGGGGTTGTAGAGAATTGATTTCCTTTTGGCTTAATCCCACCTCTACTTTACCTTTTCAGTTAGAATTCTCTCTGGAAGTCTTATCTCTAGTTCTGCTCCTTAACCTTAAGGGTTGATCAGACTAAAGAAACTCCTGAAATGTGGGGACTCCAGGAGAACCTTGGGCACCAGAGCACAGCAGCATAGCTCAGCAGGGAGATTCTTACCAGGAAACAAAATTAAGAGTTTTAATTCCCCTCTGAAAGGCAGAGGGAATCTGCATTTACCTATTCTTCAGCATCCTACTTGGCTTTTAGCTCAGCCAGCCCCTGGACTGCAATTGCCAGCACTCTGGGCATTGCGATCGACTCAGACGACTGCCCTGGAATGTAATGAGCCTGCAGTGTATTGAGAATAATAATTTACATCATACTCCTCAGCTGTGCTGCGTTGTTCTTTTATATAAAAGGGCAGGGACTCTGGTTTATGTAGCTTCCTCTGGAGGGTCGTATTGGGTCTGACTGATGTTGGGTTTGAAAAGGATGAAAAAGCATAACTGTTAAACATATGTGGAAAAATCACCTCTTTCTTCCTGTTCTAATCAATGGGCTGTCCACAAATGTATCTGTAGCTTCTCATGTTGGCATTTAGTTGATTAAAGGTTTGTGTCTGAATCAAACCCTAGGGCCAGATTATCAGCTGGACTTAATGAACATAGTGCTATTGACTTCAACAAAGCCATCAGTCCTTAATAGCTGCTGATGAATTAACTTTGAAACTGAATAACTCTATACAACTAAGATCTGAATCTTGACCACTGTCCTGTCAATAGAGTGAGCTTTGCACATTTTGGGGGAGCTTAGACATACTAGACTGTTACATCCTGAGGATGAATTTAACTGAGCCTTTGTCAGAAATTCTATGTTCAGAGTTAACAAAGCTGAATTTATTGACTATTTTTTTACCCGAAGTTGTTTTGTTTCACTGTTTTGTTTTGTTACAGTCTTCCTGGGACTGCAGATTCTGAGAGGTGTAGGGAAACCACCCCAGGCTGTACAGTGCCTGGTCTAAAGGAGCTCTTGCCTCCTGAATGACCTTCTTGCTGTTACCTGAACATAGAGTCACTCGTGAGAAGCTGACAGAGCTGTTAATGCCACCCTCCACTGAAGTGCCCTTGATTTAGTTAGTCATTTGCTTGTCATAATGTTTATATTCAGGAGTGACTGGGGAAGTTTCTTGTTTGCTGTAGCTGTTTCCACATCTGGATGTGACCATCATAACCCCAGCTGGCAGAGCCAGAGCGTGGCCCCTGAGCTCCCTCTCGCTCCCGGACTCTCTTGGGGGTTTCCTTCCTCAGCACATGAAGGGCCCAAACACACTGCTGTGGCCATGTGGCTGTGCCACAGGGTCCTGTTGCTTGCCCTCTGCTTTGGGAAAGCCTGCACTCTTACATGCAGCTGTTTGATGCTGGTTAACACGTGCACTTCTCTGTGTAAACCCAGTCCAGCAATGTGGTCTCTGCCAAGAAGGCACAGGAAAAGCCTCATAGCTACTATGTATGGGGTTGCTAACAACACTGAACGGAAGGCTTGGGGTGTTGCTAATCACCATCAAATGACCTTTTAATCTCATTCCCATGAATGTAGATTGGGTTAATTTTTCAGCTGGCAGTCTGAAGCTGTGGGTGAGCACATTGCACCTCCAGCAGTGCTTTGAGGGCAGCTCCTTTGTGTCCATCAGGGGGTTAATTGTAGTGAAAGTCTATGGTAATGGGCATTTGACATTCCAGATTTCATGGGTCTGTTCAAGCAGAGATGGTTTGGGAGGCAGAGAGCATCTGCAAATTCAAGCTTCTCTCTGAAGATGTGTCTGAGAGATAATGATGATCAATAGTATAACAGCTAATAACAGCTTGAGGCATCTGGACTGATAAGAAACAGCCCAGTTGTGGAGGCAGAGCTGGCATTGCCTGTACAGTCACTTGAAACACGTGGAGGAATGGGGCAAACACTCCCTTTACACCAGTGTGTCTTTTGTCTCTGTGAATGCAACATGATCGGGATATGCTAAAGCTCCAATTTTGTCTTCTGGGTATTTTTTACACCCAACTCGAGATATAGGGAGTAATGGGCTCTAATGGCAGCACTAAGCTCTGAGGGGATGAATGCTCAAGGTCTGGATGTTTAAGCAAGTAGAGAATTGTGTGCGTGGAAGCAGGAGAGCTCCTCATCAGGCGAAGTCATCCTTGTCTCAAGGTCAAGCATTTCTTTGGCAGCTCTTTCAGTATCTCGTAGTTTCTGTCTTCTGATTTCTAAAGCTTCCTGTCTTCTACAATGGGTCTTCACCTTGTTGCAGGGGAAGTGGCTGTCATCTGTGATGATATGTGGAAGAGTATTTCATAAGCTGAACTATGCTGCCACTCTGCAGCAAACATTAGTTGATCATCAGTGTCCTTTTTTTTGCAGTTTGTTTCAAAGAGAAGGAAAAAGTGCAGTACTGCCTTAGCTCTAAGCAGTATCTTCAACTCTCCTTAAATTTACTGTTAACTGCACCTTATGTTACATGTAGAAATAATTATATGAATGAACATATGCTAGTTTAAAGCTTTAATAGGATATCGTTACCTCCTCAGATGTACCCAGATTCAGGGATATATGAGAAGAACAAAAGGAGGTCCAGTGAGTCTTGACTAGTCATTGTGGATCAGCTTTTTTATTATTTTTTTTAAAGGACAAGCTGAGACTGTCTTTTTAGTGTTGGATTTAAAGCATAAGCTATGAGGGTCTCCTCTGCAGCATTCCCTGCAGTGAATTAATGAAGTTATCCCAGTGTTTTAATACCTAGTTTTGTTCCTATTTGCCAAATCTTTATAAAGAATAAATATCTTGCAGTGAAACTGTTCTATGAAAGTAGCAATTTTAAGGAGGGCAAAAGTAACAGCAAGCCCTTTATTTTCACCAGGCAGCATTTCACTATGCTGAAACTGAGGTCTCAGACAACTGCATTTAAATTGATTTGTAATGTTATTCTTTCTGGTAGATATGGCCTTGAAAGGCCAGAAATGGATACAAGAGGGGTGACCCAAACATTTTGCTCAGTATTTATATTTATACCTTTAGATCACTGCAAAATCTTGGCCTTTTTGAAGTCACTGGCAAGACTTCCACTGATAACAGAATTTTTTTTTTTTTTCCTTGAGGAGCACGTTGTCTTTCCCTCTAAATTCCCAGCAGAAAAAAACCCATCAGAAACAAGTTTATGTCAGCTTTGAGGCCCAGCTAAAAACCAGGATATCTTGTAAGTGGCATCCTATAGGGACAGTCTTTCAGATGTCTGTCATGCTGTGTTTGCAAGATGAGCCAGTGGGCAGCAACACATCATCTGGGTAATACCTTCCTCCAGCAGCAGGCTAGCCTGAACATTTGGGGCCCAGAGCAAAAAGCCATCATTGTGGTCCCTGAGGACCCCTCAGACAGCTCCACATCCAGCATGAAGCTCAGAGTGGGGCAACAGCCCTGAGTGACAAATAAGGGGTTACTCTGGAGACTGGACATGTTGTGAAGCTCTTGTCTTTAGATGTGTCAAGCACACATCACCTCTTTCTGCTGGGACAGTGTTGACTCAAGAAGGCTATCTGGTGTTCACTCCATCCTCCTTCTTCACTGCAATCTGCTGGACAGCAGCTGGCAGGCCCCCAGATTTTCCCTCTTAGTGTTCATTTCTTAAAACATGTTTGTAAACCATTAGGTTTATATAGATGCTACTTTGAGGGCATTTTTTCTGGCAAAGTGCATGTGTGTCCCCAGCTAAAAACTGCATGGCTAAGCTAACTGGGAGCAATATTCATGGATTAGCCCTAATTTCAGCTTTGCCCCCTGTGCCTTCCCAGGCAGACATGCCTGAATTTGTAATTTCAATGGGGAAAGCATCCTTCAGATTACACTGGCCTCCTTCCTGTTTCGATAAAGCTTCTACAGAGCAGTGAAAGAAGCTGTGTTAAGGGGATATAAATAGACAGCCTTTCTGAATGAGAACATGTCTGTCATCTTTAAAGCAACAGCAGTAAGAAACAGTCCAGGTATATGTGTGACAGATATCCTGTAATAGAGAACACAGGAGCCATCTATCAGCACTGCCCGTCCACTGTTGTATCTGAAGTGCCTTTTAAACCAGACAAAATGTTTTACTGTGATAGAGGAACCCATAGCAAAATTAAAAGTCTCTTATGATTTTAACTCAATACATTTGCTTTACAAGTAGAGCTCAGACCTTCTCTCGTTATCACCAAAACAGACTCTTTACTCCTTCCTGATGGCTTAGGTTGTTTTACTATCAAGATGATTTTCCTAAATCTTTCCATGGGTTTCCAGGTCTGGTCCAAGAAGGATTTTAAGACATATTTAGCTCTAATGCCAAGGTATGCAGGACTTAGAAGTCCTTTTACTTCTATTTGGACTAGACCATATGTGTTAGCAATAGAATCTCTTATATAAACCAAGCAGACAGAAGTTGGTGAGTTTCTTAGTGGAAAAAGTATGATTTGGCTGCAGAATGCAAATGCTACCAAACCAGTGAGTCCGGGAGAATGCTGAACAGCTAGCAGGTATTTAAGAACTCTTCTTTCTAGCCATGGGTAAATGAAGTTATGCAAACAAGATATTAAGAACTGCTAAAATTTTCTACAGGTGAAATCTTGTGCTGCCTCACTATTCCCTCCACTCCTGGAAACAAGAGCTGTGCTCTTCCAGCAGCATTTTCAGGCAATGTTTTAACTTCCTAAAATACTGTCACTTTTTACATGCACATTCCAAGTGTTTTATACTGAGCTTCTTCCCACTTCCTGTGCCACAGAGACACTGGCTGCAGTGGGCTGGGAGTGTAAACACATTCATTGCTGATTTTTAAACATTTGGAATTTAAAATTGTGAAGGGATTGATGCAGAGCTCTCCAAAGTTATAGAGGTTCAGCTCACTCACGACTTGTTCCCTTTTTTTCACATAACATCAATACCTGAGAGCAGCTGTGGGAGGTCGGTGTCATCCAAACCTGGTATTTTTCCCCTTGGTTTGGCTGTTGAAAGGGCAAATATTACTGTGCTTTAATGTTTTATACATATGCTCTTGCAGGCAAAGTGGTAATAAATCAGCATTGATAAGAAGAGATTAACTTCATGGTTTAGTGGAAAGTGTGTCCAATGGGTATACAAAGTAAAAATCTGAACTATTCCTATTTCGTTTTCCATTGAGTTACTTTGTGTCAGTACTGCCTATCCGAAATATTTAAAACATCATCAGAAACGCCATCATCTTCATGACAACACATATAAACTATTTACCTCTGTTTTCTGATTTTTATGCCTCTAGGATTTTTTACAACTAGCTAAGTGACTCAGAAACTTGTAATTAGGATGTGGTAAAATACTGTATGTAACAGCAGAGCCACTTTGAACACTTCAAGTACTGTCAAATAATGTTTTGTATTCTGTGAAAGGGTGACATGTGGGCTCTGTAACGCTTCTCTAAATTCTCCTTCATTCACTGTAGGAAACTTCATTCCTACCCTTCTTTCTATAGGAATGACCAGCTGAAAATTAGGTAAAAACTTTGTAGGACAAATCAACAAGGGGGGAAAAAAGCCCCACTGATGATATTTTTGTACTGATCAGAAATTTTGTTGGTTTCCTATTGTGAACATCAGTAGTGCTCTCATTTAGTACCTGGCAGGTTGCTCCGCTCAGATTGTTAACTCCTGACTTGCAGAGTTATAAAACAGGTTTTATGTTGCTGGACTGACTCCACAAATATCTACTACACCAAACCCAGGCTCTGTCTAGCCCTGCTCAGCTATGATTCAGCTCCTGCTCTGTGTCAGCAGAGTCAGGCTACAATGCATTTGGTTAATGAGCATGTTTGTGTGCCAGTTGCAAGAGTGGGGCTCAGCCTGGCCCTTCCTTTTGTTCCGGTTTGTTTCCATCGCTGGGAATGCAGAAGGAAAAAAAACAAGACAAACTAAACCTGGCAGAAATTTTTCCATATTTTCACCTCTCTTTTGTACTAAGTGGGAAATGAGGACAGTGTTCACAACAATAAATACCTTCTAAAGTGAAAGGTAGCTTAAAACAGCAAGTCAGATTTTGGCCTGTAAGCTCCATGGCCTGAGAAAACCAATTTTACTGAATTGAGTCTCAACAGAGCTTAAGGTTCCAAACAAGAAACCAATGTTGCCAGTACCAGATGAAGTCTCCTCCTTGTAGGATGGTCATCTACACAGTGTTGGAGTGGGAGTTGCTGTTTACAGCATCTGGTTTCTGTAGCTGTAGTACAGCAAAATCATGAGCAACTCTGCAACAAGCAGTGGTGGACGACTCCTGTATTAGCTCCTAATGGGAAAATGAAGCTGTTCATATGGTTCCCTGGTGACTGGCTTTTCTGTAGACATTAGCAACATTTCTTGTTTTCCCTTTGCCGGTAGAAGTTCCTGGGTTTGATTCTTGGAGAAGTAAATATTGATTGAGGTAATTCGTTGCTAATGCAGGGCTTGCCCAAATACTAATTTGATGCTTCTGCTGCTGCAAACTTTACCACTGACAATAATAGTGTATGAGTGCACTTATTATACTACAGATCATGGAGTCAGTGGGGTTGAAAAAGACCCTTAAGATCATAGAGTCCAGCTGTAAACCTAATATTTCCAAGTCCACCACTAAACCGGGAAGATGTTAGAATTAAGGTCTGAACTGAACTGGCATGACTGGAATATGGCTGAAATGAGTTTAAGGGTAGTCATTAAAGTCCGTCAAATACTAATACTTGGTTCTTTTCCACAGCAACCTTCCTTTTTTTTTCTTTCCTGCAGTTCTGGATTACTTGATCATTTTAATGCTTCCCCTGGATGGTAAGGGAGGCCAGCGAATCTCTTTGGTCTGCAGAAGACTGATGATTAGTCAGACCTGGAGAACTCAGTCTTTGATTCACCTACGGAGTCAACATTTCTAAGAGTGTTTCAGGCTTCCCAGCATCTTGGTGCTGGTGTGACTCAGCCTGCACTAGAAAAACCATAAGTATTCCAGGAGTTTCACTGGCATTTGCTGCAAGTTTAAAATGTGTTTGCTGCTTTTGTGACAAAAGAGGAAACTATGGAGCAGCCCTTACTTAGTGCAGTTGGCAACAGAAAGGACTTTTGCAGGAGAGCAGGTGTTTTTAGTGTTCCTGTAACCCTGCAGGCAGAAGATAAAAAGAGAAAGGAAAGTGGGTGTAACTCCATTGTGCTAGGCTGTAGCTTTTCTTTAGGCATTTTAAACTTGAACCGATACTGTCCATTTAGATTCTAATGTAAGCACAGTAGCATTGGCAGCTTTGGAAAAGACACAGTAAAGACCAAAAGGTTAGCTCTGCAAAAACCACCACTTGTAGGATAATTGGCTGTTAGTGCCTTCAGCTTGAGTATATTGCAATGAGCGTGGTCTTTCATGGTTGAGCTGAATAAGGCAGCTACACTGCTATACTTTAGAAGTTTTATTTTACCAGGAAAAGTAAGATGAAGAATCTCAATGTAAATCTGAATTTAGCATGGGATCTGTGGCAGCTGCTGCTGTACTATCTGTTGAGAACAACCCCCAAGCTCAGAGCAGAGTCAGCTAGAGCAGGTTTCTCAAGGCCACGTCCAGTTGGGTTTTGAGTATCAGCAATGATGAGAAGTCACAAGCTCTCTGGGGAACCTGTGCCAGTGTTTGACCACTCTCACAGGAAGGGGGAAAAGAGTATGTCTAAGTTTATGGTTAAACGGGATTTTATGTACTTCCATTTGTGCCCATTGCCTCTTGTCTGGATAGCACTGAGAAGAGTTGGGCTTCATCTTCTCTATCCCTTACCCCCATATCAGGTGTTTTTATACACTGATGAGCTCCTCCCTCAGCTGTTTTGGAGGTTGTACAGTCCTAGCTCTCAGTTTCTCTTTATATGACAGATGGTCCATTCCCTTCACCATCTTCTGGCCCATCCCCTCATTTCACTCCAGTAAATCCATATGTTCCTTGTATGGGGAGCCCAGGACTGGACTCAGCACTCCACATGTGTATCACCAGTGCTAGAGGAAGTATCACATCCCGCTGGCAATGCTCCTTGTAATTTCCCCTGAAGCAGTTGGTGGGTTTCCTTGTCGCAAGGGCACGATGATAACTTATGGCCAGCTTGGTGTCCACCACGACCCCCACGTCCTTTGCTGTACAGCTGCTTTACAAACACTTGGCCCCCACCTGGTACTGATGTGTAGATCTGTTTCTTCCCAGATGTAGGAGTCTGCACTGTGCCTTGTTGAACTGCATGAGGTTTTGTTCAGCACATTTCTCCTGCCTGTTGAGGTCCCTCTGGATGGCAGCACAACCCTCCCGAGTATCAGCCACTCCTCTCAGTTTTGTGTCATCAGCAGACTTGCTGATGGTAGACTCCGCCCTGTCATCAGAATCATTAATGAAGATGTTTAACAGTAGTGACCTCAGCATCCTCTGCTGGGGTGCACCACCAAGTGAATGGCTTCCAGCTGGGCTTCATGCCACAGCTGGATTTTGTGATCATGACTCTTGAGTCTGGCAGTTCAGACCAATTTCCATCGACTGCCTAACTTGTACTTCTTCAGCTTGTCCAGGAGGGTGTTGTGGGAAACAGAACTGAAAGCCTGCTACAGTCCACAGAACAAATAAACAACGTCATCTGCTCTCCCCTCACCAGTCATCTCTTCATTATCGGGCTGGTCAGGCGTGCTTGTCCCTTCCACAATCCATGCTGACTACCCCATCATCTCATCCTTTGTGTGTTTAGAAACTTCATCACTTTCCCAGGGATCAAATAAAGGGATACTAGCTTGTACTTCCCTAGATCCTCTTTCTTGCCCTTCTTGAAGGCAGAAGTGATGTTTTCTTTCTTACCATCTTCAGGAACCTCCTCCAAGGAACACAACCTTCCAAATATCACCAAGAATGGCCCCACTGTCATACTACCTGCTAGTGCATTCGGCACTTGTGGGTGCATCCCATCAGAGCCCATGGAATTAACATATGTTCAATTTGTTTAAACATCCCCTAACCTGATCCTATTCCATCACAGCTAAGTCTTCCTTGCTGCAGTTTTCCAGGTCTCAGGGTCTTGGATTAAGTAAGGGAGGTCTAACCTGTAAAGAGTGAGGCAAAAGAGACTCTGTTCCTCAGGCTCTTGTGTGTCCTTTGTCACCAGGTCCTCTTTCCCTTCCTAAAACATGTTGCCAAGTGATATCTCTCCCATGGGTTTATTTTTTTAAGAATCCATGTAATATCATGAATATCACTTGACCAATTTGTACTGTCATCTAGCTGCTGTGCAGCAGCACAGCAAAACATGTGAGTTATCCACTTGCTGAATAGCATTGCTCATATGCCCAAAAGTTAAGCAAGTATTTAAAAGCTTTGGGGAATGGACCTTTAATTTCCATCAATGTGGAAGGCTTCAAACACAATCTGCTGCTATTTAAATCTTCTCTGAGACATCTACAGAGTAAAAAGTTGTACACATTCAAAGAGCAATGTAAAGAATTGCTGCTGACAAAGGAAAATAATTGAAAATACTGGAGATTTTAAGGTCGACCAGGATCTGGACCAGACTGATGTTCTCATGCTTGGTATGTGTTTTGCAGAGCTGGATGTGTATGTTTGGATGCATTTGGAAAAGGGCTGTATACAGCCTGAAACACTGATTTTAAAACACAGGAGACTTAAGATATGTAGAAAAACTTAAACTTGTCTTGGCTCCGAGCACCTTTTTTCCACAGATACGGAGCTGTGTTTCCTATGAGCACTGACACTTTCAGGTATAAAAATGTGACTCTTGGTTTTATGAAGCCTCAGATGTTTTCCACAATGCTTGGTAACACAAAGCAGACTGCTGAGTGTCTTGCTGAGTCAGCCAGTTCAGCATCCTTGGGGACAATTTGCTGTGTATCTTGGCGCATTCCTTCGTTAGCATCTCTGTTAGGATGCATGGGTTGTGATTGTAATGACAACTTTGTACAGGGTGCAAAAGGAGTTTAGGTTGTTCCTGGAAATATGACTGATCTGGAGTCAGAAATTAGTGTTTTCAGCTTTGTGATACTGCTGATGTAATTTAATTTCTCAGGGTGGAGCAGTTGCCTTTGTAAATTGTTTCCAGCAAGAGCTGTGTCTTTGCAGCATCTCTGCCCTGCTGGGAACCATGGCTTTTGCCTAATCTGCTACTTTGAGACTAATAACAGTCAATTATTGTAAAGGGACCAAGATCACAAGTCCCCGTTCTGAGGAGCAGCAGAGTAGCTACCATGTGCCAACAGGGTAATCAGTGCTGGCTTTTGAGAACAGCTCTTCCCAAGAGATAATAGAGATGACAACCTGACCTCAAGTCGTTAAGGGCTCTCTTATAAAACTGAGAGATTAGTTTGATTTATATTAGCCCTGCCAGATTCCAGCCTTGCTGTTTGCATCCTTCTTCCTGAAATTATCTTTCAAGCCTCAGTGGGACTTGGAGTAACAAGGCTCTTTGCCACTTACCATCAGTCTGCTATCTTCTGTCTTCTCTCTGGAGCATGGCTCTGTGGGCACACACAAGAGTGGCTGTACTGAGGTTGAACATGAATTGACAAAAAAATGAAGGTTTTAAATTTTTGCAAGTGCCTTGAGGTTCCTTGAGATGATGAATATGAGGAAAACACAAGCATTTAATATTGTTCATCTAGGGATACTTTTACTTGATTAACAGATGCACTAATAGTGCTATCAATAGCACCATCTACTGCCTTCAGGATAGCAGGACACAAGATCTGCATTATAATAGCAGAGGTACCTAGTAAAATAAGAAAAAGGCACCTAAAGAGGTTTTCTTCCTCATCTCCTGGCAGCAGTGATGCTAGAAAGGCACTGCACCCACCTGTGTTCTCAAGGCAGGCAATCTGCTGGGAGTCTGCACAACCAATCTCTCATCAGTGCTCTGCAGATCTGTTTCGAAGTTATTGGGGCCCACTTTTCAGACGTGTGTCACCAAAGCATCCCACCTGATTTGGTAACAAATACCAGGAATATTCTTCCTCCCAGCACTTTGCTGAGTCCTCTCCCACTTGCCTTTGTTAGACCTTAAGCCAATTTGGGGGCCAGTATCACTTTCTCATCCTCCCTGCCAACCCACTGTCTGCCTCTCTGTGAAACCTTCACAACATTCCCTTTCTCCCATCCCCAAGATACAAGAAGTGGATGCTCCTGGATACTAAGCCAGGCAAGGCAGTACAGATAAGGAGACATAGATCTCTTTCAGCATTTAATCTCTTCATCAGCTAACCCAAACTGTACCCATGAGCTGATACAAGCCCTTGTGCATTTTATTAACAATACAATTTACATGTTTAGATAGGAGACTATAGCAGTGTACAGTCTGAAGAGCTGCCTGAACATTGGGGGATGACAAGATCCCTGTCCTTTGCACAGGTCAGATTAATGGTAATCTGTGTATTACGCAATCTTTAATTTCTTTTCCCCTCCCGGGACACAATGAGACTTTGGACCTCTTGGCTCTGCGGAGTTGTAATCCCTTTTGTAGTCCACAAAAAGAGAATTTTACCCCAAAGTGAGTGTTCTGAAAGTCCCTGGATGCTCCAGCCCCACCCCTGATCTTGGAAAGGAACCACCTTGTTATGCACTCCAGCTTTACCCTCTTGTTAAAAGGAATAAACTTTTCTTGTTCCTCTGTTTGGCTTTTTTTTTTTTTTTCTGTTGTTCCAGGACAGGATGTATCACTTAGAAATCTAATTTTTTTTTAAGAGGAATTCAATTTCTCACGCTGCTGCTAGTTGCCCTCCAGCATTCACAGAGCCACTGCTCTGCCCCAGGGAACTGAAAGATTTAAAAAAAAAATCATAGGCAAGGAAACAGAATAATTATAAATGGCCAGCATGAACATGGGAATGAGTACCAGGAAAAAAGCAGTTGTTTCCAGTACTGCAGAGCCAAGGACACCTGGGGTATGGACAGGGATTTTAAGGGGGAGACACTGGTGCAAGTCTACAGGCATATCAACCCTGCAGGAGGGCATGAAAATTACTTCTTTCCCTTCCTCAGCCAACAACCATAGGAACTTAATGTCTCTGAGGCTCTCTAGACTCTGGCAGAAACAAATGACTGGATTCAGCAGTGATTGTGGTTCGGGCAAGGGCCAGGGTGGGATGAACAGAGGGGTTGGTCCCTTTTGCTCCTCTGACTGAATCTTCTGCAGGAAATATGCAAGTCTGATTGTCCAGCACAAGGCGCAGGGTGAGACACTCAGCAGCAAAGATGAAAACACTCCTCATGTGGTAAATTGCCAAGGGGTTCTCTGAAGAAAAATACTGTGTAATTGTGTCATTAAGGACTGTATAATGATGCATTTGCATGTGGGGTCAAGTTAAAGCTGTACAGACAGCCCTCGTTATAGCTCCTCCTCAGTTCTGTGTGATGCAGATTAAACAGTGTTCTTTTGCCGCAGAATTTGGGGGTGTTGTAGAAATTTATGCCACAAGAAAGTCAGTAAGTCACAGCAGTTTGAAGATCAGCTAAACAGAAGAGTAAAAAAGAAAAAAAGCAAATCTAAGCAAAATCATCAAGCAGTTGGAGAACGTATCACTTCTGTCTCAATTTCAAGATTGGACAGCTTCATATCGACTATTATACAGGAGAAGAAAATTCAGGTGCATACAAGGCACTCAGGACTGTGTCTGAATATGAATTATGAAGCTGACTGAAAAACTGAGGTGTTTTTATTGGCTTAACTGTAGCAACAGCCTGATGGGGCAGCAGTGATGGTGTGAAGGTTAGTCCTTGGGAAGGTCAGGGATCCTACTTGTACTCATCAATTAATTGGTTAACCTATGATTCAACATGTTTAAACCACTGACAAGTGCTTGTGAAGTATTTCAGCACTGCTGAAGCACTTGGACGTTCACTGCAGGCAACAGGAGGAAATTTTATCATTTATTAGCTCTTGGGCTTGACAAGACCTCACTTTCTCTGCTTCTATGTTGCACCTTCCTTTCCTCCCCACCAGCATACATAGCCTATTTTTCAGCTCAGTACCTTTCTCCAGTCCCTCTGCTGCTGTCTTGTGAGGTCCTTAAACACAAGTGCATTTAATTGGAATTATTCTGGGACCTGTTAGCCTTTATGTCATTAGTTTGGCTGCCCATGAATCAGGGTGGCTTGATAAAGGGGATTTCCTCCCTGTGTCCCTGAGCTGGCAGGCAAAGCCCTGGTGCTGCTCTCCTCAGGAGAGGGTTTGCTTTCAGTTCCTGATGGGAGCCTGTTTCTGTCCATTGCCATCCTCTGTAAAAAGCAATTGACAGCAAAGATCAGCTCCGTTGCTGCAAGGCAACCTCCAAACCTCTACTTTGTACTCCTGGACAGGTGAAAATGTCTTCAGTTTGTGACCTGTAAGTTTTCTCTGAGACCCTTGTGCTGATAGTAGGGAGTGACTTTTTTTTTGCACACCACTTTGAATAGTGGGAAAAGAAGTTGTTGTTCGGGTATGGAGAGAATAGAGCACGGATGGGGCAAACCCATGAGGCTGGATAGATGAGATGTGCCATCGTGTGCTGTGTTCTGTAATAAAAGCAATTATTAGCAAGTACTCCCAGCAGGACACGGGCCATGAAAATCACCTTGTTGCTGCTTTCTCCTCTTTTGAATCCTGACCCTACCCTAAGGGGATTCATGAAGACAGAGGGTGAGTGCGCAGTGAAGTCCTCACACAGGAGTGAGTAATGCACATCAACGCTGTGATCCTGTGCTGTTATGTACCTCTGCATGCTGTGTTGGCTTTTCACTGTTGATTTAGCATTCCCAGTACCAGAACTGCTTTGTTATGTGCATCTACAGGGTACCTGAATTCATACTTCTGGGAGCAAAAATTGTAAAAGAAGCATATGGAGGCCTTGCTGGAAAGGCACCGCAGGATCTGTCTGTACCTTCACTGGGGAATGGGGATTGTGCTCCATTCCTGCCATGGTCAATACAACTGCTCAAGGAAACTGGGCTTTATAATTGTTTCATTTACTCCAAACTACACTGGTTTTGTTGACCTTGTCTGGTGCCTGTATGACCCTTCATACCCCTATGGGCTGTGAAACGTAAACACAATTCTGTGTTAATGGAGACTATCCTGTTTCCACTCAGGACAGGCACAGCAAGTGGCAGTGATTTCCACTGCTTTATGTTCCCTTTTATAGGCAAGGGTGCTGTGACTCCAAATCATTAGGCACTGTGTGGGAGCGATACAGTAAAAATGACCTTACAGCCTCTGAGCCAGCAAAGACACTAAATCAGTTGGTCAGTTGGCAGCTACAGCAGAAAAAGAAGGCTGTGGGAAAAAAAAAACCCAAAACCATAAAACAAAACCCAAACAAACAAAAAAACCAAAATGCAACAAAACCCACAAGGGTAAATCGGAGTAATCAATCATGTCTGAGTGAGACATGTGCATGTTCCTTTTTTTTTTTTGGCCAGGCTGTGACAAGCAAGGACACACTGGAGGAGAGCTGCTTTCTCCACTGCTTCCCCACAGAAACTCCCAGGCATGGAGAATCCTTTCTTTCTGCAGCAGGAAGCACATTGTGTGTGTGTCTATGCAAGTGGGTATGTTTTTTGGGTTTTTTGACTAGCTGACATTGCAAAGGAGCTGGAGTACAAACCGAAATTATGCACTGTACTCAGAATTCCTGAGCTCTGGGCAGTGTGAGATCATGAAATGAATGTGGCTGAGCACCCCCTGCACATCTTGCTGATAATCAAGCTTTTAAAAAGCTTTGTCAAAGAGCTGAGCTGAATTCTCTGCTAACTCAAGCTTGTTGAGCAGCATTTCCTAAGAGGCTTGTAGGTCGCAAAAATGTGGAAGACCTCACAAAAGATTCATCTTCTCCAGGAAGAAAATTTGTTATTCCATACACATAAGATATACAGAGTTCTGTGACTCACAGGATGAGAGAACAGGTTTGTAGGACAGAGGGGTTCTGCTGCAGTGGATAAAACTTGAATGTTCTTAAATAGAACAATTTTGTAATGGAATCATTGAAAAAAAGCCCAAGCTTTTCAAACCCATTTTTTCTCCTCTTGGAATATAATTATTTTTCAAATAATTACATGATTTTTACTGTGGCCTGGGTTCCTGAGATGCCTCCTGTTTCATCCAACACAACACTTGGCTAGTTTATTGAAAGCAATAATTCACTGTTATTTATTATTTTACCCTTTCATTCAGCTTTATTTCACTAAGAGCTTGTGCCTCGCAAAGTCATGTTTGAGTTTTCTGTGGTCAGATTTATCGTATGGTTTACATCTTTGCAGCATTCCCTGCTCCAACCCAGCTGCTGTCTGAGTGCATCAGAGTCACTCCCTGCCCTCTCCTCCCACAGACAGCCCATGGAAAGGGGAGATGGCAGAAGCTGGATGGACTCTCTACTTCCCTCGCCTGGTCATTCTTTATTTGTCTGTCTTGCCAAGGGTGTTTGACACTGAAGAAACAAGGAGAGGAGGCCATTGCCCAAGGGGTTTACATTCAAGCAGATGTTAGTGCAGGGGCTACTTGAAAATTTCCAGATGAATGACTTCTCAGTGGGAAACATCTTGACTAAATGAGCGTGTTTGTGGAATGTGTATGCTTCCCATGAGTAACTCTTTTTCTACTGAAAAAGGGGAAGTCCCAAACTCAAAAAAAATCTCAATTTGGAAACTCAATTCCTGTAAAACTGTGTGACCTAAATTTGCCATATCATGTGTCTTCTCTATCAGGCCTCCTCTTGAACTACAGACGGGAAAAAATCTATTGGGTCTCCAGAACTGCTTCCTACTGCAGCAACTTTCCCATCATATAATCCATCTTCAGCCCAGTTAGGTTTCTGGCCTTTATTCCTCCATACAAAAGGCTACTCCAGAACAGGGCTAGGTTTTAAATTTTTTTTTTTTTATTTCTACCCTAAAGTTATTCACAAGCCACATATGCCAGTTTGAGATTTGTTAATGTTGTTCCATAAATTACAACTCTCTCCTTTCTCTGGCGTTTGTTATATTGTAGCAATAAACAATCATATCTGTTTCCACTCTTCATTTTCCAACATCAAACTGAATTTTCTCCTCTCTGTTTGATCCTACTGGTTCTTTTCTGCACTTCTCTTGATTTAGATTAACCTTTCATGAAGCAGGACTGAACACAGTACTGCAAGTGAGCTTATGGCCATACCTCAAACAGCACAACTGATATTTCTCTGATTCAGCTGGAAACACACCACATCACAGATCCTAGGATTTTCATCAGGGTTCACTATCATGCTGCAGCCAAAACAGATCCTGGACTTCAAGCTAAAGAAAAGGATAGGATCAGGGATCATCTGGCTGGAACATCCATGAGCTGTAGTGGGGCAATTTCAGATTTGAAATAATAGATTTTCAGCCAAAATGGTGTGTGCTAACATGTTACCGAAAAAAAATTTCTCCTGATGGAAACTCTTTTTTTTTTTTTCCTGCTGAGCTCTAGCTCTCTCCTTGGCACTAGCTTTCCAGGCAGTGAAGTAGTCCTGTAAAACCTGGAAAAAATAAGATTCACAAAATGTGGAGCGACTGATTTTTTCTTGGTTCCAGGATGCACAGTTTCCAACTGGAATACATAATCAATGGTTTTGTTACATGTTGCTTTCTGAAGGCCATTTAAGCTGGCTTCAGGTGGGATGCTGACTTTTGCAGTAAATCAACTTATAAAATGCCATTCACTCTTAAAGTGATTATTTTACACACTTGCTAAAGGCCTGATAAATAAAAAATATAATTAAATATAATTATTGTAGGGCACAATAACAGCTGACACAAGATCTTCCTTCTTATCCTCTGCAGAGCAGCTGTGTGGCCACAATATGGCCTCAGAGCTTTACCGTGAAGGATGACTTTTGCCCTTCTCGTGGGCAATGACAAACTCTTCATAGAACAAAAATTCCTAACGCAGGGTCAGATTTAATGCAAGTGTTTTATGTTTCCACCACGGAGCCTAAGTGCAAATTCCCTCTTGAGTGGTTTGTCTCCAATGCCCAAATCCTGTCATGTAAGCTTCTCCGCTCATACAAATTAATGGGCAGGATCCTTTCCCAGCATCAGATGTGGCTCCATCCAGTCTGGTACTCAGAGACTCTTTTTTTGTTATTTACACAGACTTGTATTGTCAAGGCAACAAAACGGTAAATGGAGAGAAGTTTTATTTAGTCCCAGCCTACGCATTTCTCTCCTGTTGATCATGCTTCATTTTACCCTCCAATAAGGGATGTGATTTCAGTTACCTCTCTGGCTTGGCTCTTCAGAGGCAACTTCTACTCATATTGCACCTTTTGCAATGTTCAAAGCCAATAAAAACAAAGTTTTCTGACAAACGAATCAATGCTCATAGCCATGGTCCGCTGTGGGTAAAGACTTCACAATATTTTGAGTAGCGAGACGTGCAAGTATTTCTTCCTCCCAGTAACACTTTAAAGGGGGTGAATGACTCTGACTGTAAATTGACAGCTAGTACTTCATCTTTGAGGCCACCAAGTTAACTTGCAACAATCATGGCAAAGGTCTGTGTTTTGTGGATGTATTTCCCTCATTGCATATTACAACTGTAGTGCAGAGAGGCACTGAGAAACCGAAAGTTACTGAAGAGCAAAAAATCTTGACCGCTCTGAGCAGCTGGCCCCTACTGCCTTGTGTTGCTTTTGCTGCCAGCCACGCCCTGGGCAGGCAGCAGTGGGGACACAGCTGCCAGCTTTTCCTGAAACAGGATTCAAGATTAGGCTCATAAACATAAAAAATGATATTTCAGGAAAAAAAAAATAACCTGGCCTGTCATGTGTAGCTGGTCATTGAAAGATGAACCTTTTCTGATGTGTAATATTGGAGAGATTTCCTTTACCAAAGTATGATAGCAAAACCCCCCCTATTTATTGTCCTCCCATTTTTATTACTCTTAACCTCATTTATCTCCCTGGGGACCGCTGGAAACTCTTCCCTGCTTTCTGACAGTTGCCTGGAGTGACTGGAACTCTAGAAATAGCAGCACCCCAAATACAGTGGGCTGTGTTGCAACCTTTTCACAAAGTCCAGCCCGGATTCAAGAGCTTGGATTCTCTCTTCAGTTGACTTAAGCCAAATCTTCACTTCTGGCTAAGGCTGCCTCATTACCATCTGTTAGCTGAGCTCACACAACATTGCTCCATACACAGCCAGATTCTAGTGGGGTCTCAATCCATCTAAATCAGGGCTCCTGGACTGCACCAGATGCAGAGGCTGGATGATGCTGGTTCTCTAGGCCAGGAAACACAGACTGACATTTCTGAGGGTTTTTGAATAGTGTATCCATCCCATTAATATTCTCAGAAGTGTGTCTGAACAGCAGCACAGGCTGCCACACTCATCATGTCCCATGGAGATCCTACATATCTTTAAGCATGCTGCAGTCCTGCCAGCTGCTGCCTGGATCTGCCTGGTTTTAAAAATATGTGCAGGTTTCACCAAGCATAATTTTTAGGACAGAGTAGTTCACCATGGGATAGGGTAGAAATGGTGCTCTCTCTTCTTTCACAACTATTGTTCTGTACCAGTTCAGTTGCTAAGGTTGGCTCACAGCCTGAGGTAGGGGCTGAGATTGGGAGAGAAAGAGGGAATAAACATTTCTTAACTGCTTGTAAAGCTCGTCATTATTCTCACAGGGTTTCTAGTGAAGTCTTATTATTCTGCTGTAGGCTCATTACAATTTTTGGCATTCTGATCTTCCTATGTCTCCATATTTCAACTGGTTTCTGTGTTCTTTATAAAATGTCTCAGACATTGATGTTGGGTAAAACACACAACTATAATTTTTGGAACAAAACATGCAGCTCTTCCCTGCTCTGAGTTTGTGGAGCACATCCATCACCCAGCCTAAGTACTAACCACACTGAAATATGTCTGTCTCAGGGGTGAAACAACCCGTGCCGTGGGTGTATTAAAATGTGCAAGCTAAAAATCAGACACCTGCAGTGAACGAGCATTTTGGGACTGCCACAGTAGCAATGTGCCAACAGATTTTCTGCCAGTGCTTTCTGGGTTTGTTTGGTGGCTTTTTGGTTTTGTGTTTTGGGTTTTTTTGTTTGCTTGTTTTGCTTTGTTTTTACTTACAGACCTGATCCAAAACTTAACAGCAGCCCATGAAATTAGTGAAATTAAGTTCAGGTTTCCCCTGCTAAAATGGGATTGAGTAGAGGATGTTGTTCCTAAAGTATGGTAAGCACATTTCTGGTTGGCACAGTGCTGGGATGGAGACACTTCCTACACTAAGTGAAAGTCTTCGAAATGCAGTTGTGCTGAGATTTTAGAAACAAGTATTTTGGTGTGAGGGGCGGTGTTGGTTTGGGGTGGGGGTTTTTTGGGTTTTGTTAGTCGGTTGGGGGGTTTTTTGGTTTTGTGTTGTTTTGGGTTTTTTGTACCAAGACAGGATTTTCCTTGAGTGTCTTTTATTGATGAGGCAGGGATATTAATGAGGCGTGAGATTAGAAGCGGCGTGCCAGCAGTTCCTGCCCCGAGGACATTCCTTAGGCATTCCCTGCTGCTTGGTTGTCTGTGAAACCGCGGGTTACCCCCGGCCACGGTGCGGTTTTTCTTTTGCTCCTTGCACCCATCCCCTTTTGCCACAAGATGGGGATGCAAGCCCGAGTTTAGGCCAAGTATGAACACGCTTCTCCCCCCGCAGGAATGAATCTCCATGATCCTTCCCGCTCAGGGACCTCCTTTTGTTGCTATTATTTGGAGCCCGCAAACTCGCAAGATACATTAATTCTTAAATAATTTGATATTATTGAAGGATGCTGGGGTCTAGAAAAAACCTGCTTCTTATCTTTGCTGAAATCAAAACATCTCTGTGATGTAGTTGGCCATAAACAATTCGAACTCCTTGCAAATCCATGTCAAAATTTAAATCATTGCAGCAACAGTAAGAGGCAAACCTCTCTCTAAAAATACCTGTGTGTCACTAAGCAGAGATTAGTGAGCTAATGATTAGTCAGACAATAGCTGGCTATTGATTTAGTCAGTTAAATCAATTCTATAAGCTGCTTTGTTTTCTGTTTTCAACTTCAAGTGTCATCAAATATATACAAATGTTCTGTCCCAAGTGGCCAAAGGAAGAAATCCAGGCTAAAATGTGGCCAGAGAAAGGCCCTGCAGATCTGATATTTAGCTGGCAGTGGTGGCAGCTTGGCGGAAATGATTAACAGGCTTCATTTCATAACACAGTAATGGACAGCCCCTGAAAGGTGTAGGTAGAAAATATTATATTACATACATATCTCTTTTCTGTAAGTTCCTGTAACAAAGCTTCCCGTTCCTTCCAAGCTAAAGGCAAGTGTTCAGCATACTCAGCCCTTCATTTAGCCAGCATTTACTTAGTCTTGCACACATAAAGGGAGCATAAAAGGGACCTGAGCCCACAAAATCCCATTTTTCATCATCCATGTTATGAGGTGATACATTCTTTCATCACCAACTTGGGACCACTGATATCTTTGTGAATAGCTCTAACCACTATCCTCCAGCCCCAATGCTATTTCAAAACGTAGGTACTAGACACTTTTATTGTTGACCTACAATAAAAAGTAATTTATTTATAAATTCTCTTTTCCTATTTATCACCATTTATTCCTTTTGCAGTGCTGTTTATGTGATGACTCATCATTCAGAGTATTCTACATTCACAGAAGTCACTTGTAGTAATGAGTGCTTCCAATGAATACTGCCTTTTCTAAAGAAAATTTTGTATAAATAAAGTGTGATGTCATAAATAAGATAATATTGAGCAGCAGAACAATGTTATTCAGGCTTGATAAAATTGCAAATTGTGTTTCAAGAACAACAATTTGTTTTCTTACTTTAGAAACATAACTGTCATATCAGATTTCTCCTTCTCCTACATCCTCCCCTGCCTTGAAGGGCAAAGGTGATATGAAGACATTAAAAATTCAACCTGCCATTTCTGTAGGGTTTACACTGGAAAAGAGTCACACCACAAATCCCTGTCCCATCCCTCAGTAGAAGAGCTCTAAAAAATGCTGGGTTTAATTTTCTGTCCTCCATGTGCTGCCTAGTGAATTTTGGTGGATTTTTTCATTTGGACAACACAATGAAGGGAAAACGAGATAGTTTCTAGTCCCCTTCATTTTCTGGTTTTCACACAGAAGTGCAAGGTAGCCATGCATTTGTTCACAAAAGCAACAACAACAACAACAACAACCCTTAATACTAGTTTTAGATATTTAAAATGTTTAATTCATTTAAAAGAACAACATCCTGGGGAAAGTCATGCTTATTTTGACTCCAAAACCTTCACAGAGGTGTCATGATTGAAGTGAATCACATGCTTTTTATTGCATGCCTTTTTTTCTCTCTCTCTCTAAGAGAAGGTGTCTTGTTACTGCTTTTTGGATGAGAAGTTTCAACCCCCTGCTATGGGCAGTGACACCTTTCACTAGACCAGGTTACTCAGAGCTCCATCCAACATAGCCTTAAACACTTGCAGGGATGGGGCATCCACAGCTTCTCTTGGGCAACCTGTTCCAGAGCCTGACCACCCTCATGGTAAAGAGTTTTCCTAATATCTAATCTAAACCTACTCTCTTTCATGTGTTGGTCTGGCAATTTCCAGCTGCTTCTGGATTTCTTGTTTTGTTTCCTGCTCTCACCTGTAGCTGCCAGGTCTTACTCACTAGAGTATGCTCTACATTTAATTGGGCTGACCTTCCCACGACCACCCTGGAAGGTAACAGCAAGTATCCTGCAGCTGGCTACTCGGGCTAGCCAGAAAGGAACAGAGTAATGGTCAAGTAATCATTACTGCCAGAGCTGGCAGTAATCATTTATTTCACAGCAGCCTGGTTTTATGTGGGCTCTTATGAAATGGGTGTTGAATTCTGCTGTCACTGTGGAAATGATGAATAATAATAATCAGGTTAAAGCAACATATTGCATCATTCACAGAAGAGGTGCAAGGCAGTTCCTTTGAACTTCTAACACTACCCGCAGCTGTTCTTCCCCTCTGGGAATGTTGTTTCAACATCTGAGGTTAAATGCCTTATTTGTAAACAAGTGGAAGAGGAAAAAAAATTTTTGTTTTCCTTTTTTGATTCACTGAATTTTACTAGCCCAGCCTTTACAATGATTTTACATCAGCATTTAGCAGTTAGATGGAACTAGAGAGAAGGTGATGGAGGAGTGTCTCTCAGCTAGTGAATATATTCTGTTGTTTCCCCTGAAAAAACAAGCATATTAAAAAGCCATTGAGCTACTCTTACACAAATATAACAACATAGTTGAGAACTATAGGAAACAACCGTGTGACCCAAGGTAGGTGGGCATGGTATGTCATAAAAGCCAGCAATACACAGCTCCTGGGTCTCACTGACTTTTCGTCAGTCTCTTACAATGCATTTGCTCTGATTAGAGGTCTCCTGGCTCCAGACATATTTTATGACAAGTTGCATAAATATTCATCCTGCAGTTATTCTGTCCATGCAGTATAAAATTCATGAGGAGTAGAAAAGGGAAGAGAGAATTGTTTGATGCAACATCTCAGCCAGAAAACATGAAATAGCATAATGGGAGCTATATACAGAGGAGTGGTTTTTGTTGTTGGGTTTGGGGAGTTCTCTGCTTCTCTATGATAATCATGACTGCTTCTGATTTTTTGTTTTCTACGGATTTTCTGAATTTTTTGCAGGAAAAAAGTGACAGTTTCCTGAGTAACGTGCAACCTAGAGTCAAATACCACAGCATCCTGGCTGATTTCTGCAGTGCCAGAAGTACATACTGCTGTTCCCCATTCATCACACCTTTTTTTGGAACAGTCACCCTGAAGGGCGTTGCTTCAGTGCAGGGAGGAGAAGAAGATCAGGATATACAGAAACATGTCTCTGTGGGAAGGGTGGAAGGTACAGGAAGGAATCCTTTTACTTCTAGGCTCGGGTTAGGAAACGTTCAGGTAAATCTTTCTCTGCCCTGCACAGGGGCTGTGAGCCCCATGGAAAAGTCAGGAGGGGACAAAGGCAGTTGTGGAAGTTTCAGTCTGGTTTTGACTCTTCTGCCACAAAGGAAAGGAATATGCTGGCCTTCAGCTCTCTCAAGACTTTAAGCCAGTACTGAAGCGTCTTTATTAACACAGAGAAAAGTTACCAGCATGTCATAGCCCCAAGTGCTCCAGTGACTTAACAGAAAGTGTGACTCTCTAGGCTCTGATAAACAGATGCTAAAGCTCGATTTCTGGTCTTGCTTTTTATAGAATAAGAATGTACCTGCTACCTCTCAACATATATTATAAAAGCCTTAATGCCATAGCTGCTTTTCACTGCTGTGGGCTCATGTTTGAACTCTTCACCCCCCACTGCAGTCTCCAAAGAGTTGCAGATTCTCATAATTCCCTCTCTGGATTACAGTTTGAAGCACATCACTCGTTTTCCCAGTGAAGCTGCAATTAGGACTAAGAAGAAAAGGGCTGCGTATGATTCATGCGAAGAGTAAGTTAGAGGCTTACAGTAAGGAGGAGCTAAGAGGTGGGAGAATGTTTTATCAATTCCCTTTGAGAGTCCTAAGTGAAATTAAAATATCAATGCTAACTAAGTCTAACTTTTGTAAACTCACCAACTGGGAAAGTTGTAATTTCGGGTTAGAGTGGCTTAGAGAGGAAAACAGAAACTCAGCATGAAAGAGATTGCTCTTCTTCCTCTCCTTTTCTCTACTTGGCTAGACTTCCTTTTGTCCCTGTGCCAGAGTAAAGTATTTCTGAGAGGCGCTTTCCAAAGACCTTCCCTCCTACCCTGATGCTCAGGCCCTTCTGAGTAGTGCTTACATCTGAGCGGTTGTAGAAATAAGCACGCGTGTGTGTGCTTTTCTCCCACAAAAAAAAGTCAAACGTCACAACTCCCCAGTTCTGGTTTGAAGCGTAATTCTAATTTCTAGGACAAACACTGCTTCTGGGCGGCAGTGACCAGGAGAAGGGCATTACTGGGGTAATATATTCCTCTCCTCGCCACTGCCATGCCGTGACTGCTGGCAGTCGCTAGCTGTGTGGGGTGTCCTCCCCTCCACTTTTCACCTTTACCTTTCTCTATTTCACCAACATATCCTTAGATGGAAAATCATAACGGGGGGCAGTGCTTGGATTGCTTCACACTTTCCCAGCTCAGGCCAAGAGTTGCACCGTGTCGTGCTCTGCGGGGCCGTGGCAGTGCCGTGGCACAGAAGGGTTTGTTTGGGCCGGCTCCGTTCGCCTTGGGGCGGGCGCGGTTGCGGTTCCCCCGCACCCCGCTAACGTTACTGGGCTCAGCGGGTTCGCGGCGACACTTCCAGCGGCTCTGCCCGAGCCCAGGCTCGCACACAGGTGGAGCGGCTCCGCTCCCCGCCCAGTACCGAGCGGCAGGTCCCGGCTGCCCGGCCCGGAGCCTCGGTGATGCCCGGGAGCCGCGCGGTGCAGCCGCGG
>VZRV01007043.1:0-26424 GCA_013398115.1 Falcunculus frontatus
TGGATGGGCTTTAAGGTCCCTTGTAAAACATCATTCTGGGATTCTGTTATTCTCTCAGACTTCACTAAGTTTTTTTGCAGGTTTTTATTGACGTGAATGAACACAGACTCAACTCCAAGGTTTAAACATTTTTCTGAAGCTGCCAGGGGAGCTGTTGCAAGTGTTGTGCATATCCCAGTGTGCAAGTTAAGGAATTTCAGGGCTTAGTGGAGAGCTCGTTGAATTCCCATGGGCAGTAACACAGGGGAACAGCTTCATGCAAGGAGCAGCAGCACCCAGAAATATTTTTGAGGCTAGTAAATGCTCTAAAAGTAGTTTTGTGTGTCCTTGGGTTAACCCAGCTGGGCTCCTGGAGCCTTTTTACCAGAAACAGGAGCCCTGACACTTCCAGACTGCACAGACATGGCAAGGTCACTGCCTGTGACACCTGGGAGTCACTTGTTCTCTGCCTATTTGGGCTGAGGAAAGAAACGGGAAGGGATTTTAGAGAGGTTTGTGGGGATGAGGAGGGCAGCTTGAGCTGACCCTGTGTAGGGACACTCAGAGTTTCCTCCTGGCACCTGACCTTTCCTCTCTGCTCCTGGCAAAGAGCCCTTCCCTGCAGTGCCCTAATTGGCCGTGCTTCCCAAAGCCCTTCCAGCACTCAAGGGAAGAGCACAGAGTGAAATGATTTATCAAGCTTGGTAGAAGTTTTCACCCCGGGACACTGATATATTGAAGCATCAGAAAAGGTAAAAAAATTTGTTTAGGCTTTCAGTAAGAGAGCTTTTCTAAGGGGAGGAAAAATAAAAGAAGAACACATAGGAACCCTTCCCCTTTGCCCAGAAAATGGCCTTGTTTCTTGCTTCCCGGAGACTGAAAATGATGATTAATAATTGACAAACCTGCTGTCTCTTCAATAAGTTGTGGGTTTATGCAGCAATGCTGGATTTTATAATGGCTTTAATCCCAAATTAATTTGCAGCCTTCTGACAGTGGAATATGGCAGAGGGAAGAGTGATTCAGGGCAGATTATGGCCAAAAGTGAATGGAAATCCTGTATTCAGCTACAGCTACAGGGATGTGGGGAGGAAGAATAAGGATATTGGAGATAAAATTTACACCAGGATACTGGAGCTAATACCATGAAACCTCGTTAGGGGCTTGAAATCCAGACTGTATTCCAGAGGCTTAGAGCTCATATCCCAACAATACAGACTTGGAAAGCATTCAGGCTTAAACAGGGAGAAACACTGAATTTGTGTGCCCTGAGGTTTCCACATGGTTTCCCTACGGTGGATCTAGAGGAGACACTTCCCCCATGTTTCCTTACAGGTCGGAACCTGGAATAGCTTGTGTCCCTGAAGTGGCCTGAGTCCCTGTCCCTGGAATGTCTGCGGAATCCCAGGATGTGCTCACACATCTGGAAACACAAAAATGCTTATTTTTTTGCCAAGAGCCTTAACTGAAGTTAAAGCATCCTCAGCTGAGAAGCCAGAAGGATAATTTCTGAGGATTCTTCACTTAGCTTTGAGTCATGGGCCTATACAAAGACTGAAATACAGCAGGAATTGTGGCTGTTCCAAAGCTGAGCACGGAGGGAAGAGCTGGCAGGACCAGGACAGTGAAGGCTGTGGTGCGGCACAGCTTTGAATATGCATGAAGCCTTTCCACAGGCAGTGGGTCAGATCCTTTCCTTTCCTTTGAGACTATATCTTTGATTTATCCTGATGGAAAGAGAATGGCCCTTTCCAAATCCATTGACTTTTACATCAGCCATAATTTGAGATTGCCTCTCTGGGGATCACTTGCCTTGGGGAGCAGGGAATTTCAGAAAGAGACAGTTTAATGTGCAGTAGGATTGCCACAGTGGCACTCTTTCTGTTGCGAGAGGGATTTTAGAGCTGTTTTCCATGTAGAGCGAAGATAAAAGCTTTTCAGTGTTGGTTAACCTTTTTTGAGGGGGTAAATTCTGTTAATAAGTTGTTTTGGTTTGCATCATTTCACACCGTGATATTTTTGTTTTGCTTGCTTGTCCTCTCTGCCATTTGTCCTTGATTTTGGTTTACATTAATTTCAGTTATAATTATTAGGTATGTTTTTTAGACAAAGAGGAAATTATGGCAGCTCATTTAGAAAGATGGGATTATTAATGAACCTGAGGGTAAGTTTGTCTGAAGGCTCCTCTGCACTGAGCCTGCTCCTGTTGATTTAAATTACCTTTCAGGGAAGTCCATGGCTAATCAGCTTAGACCTCATACATTTGGCATTTATACACCTACCCCTCGTATTAAGCTCTATTTCTAGGTACCTGTAGATTATTTCTAATTATTTTATAATTACAGCCCTGGATGCAGAAATGGAGCCTCCTTGCCTCTGTTAACAGTGGAAGGAGAACTCTCCCTTGCAGTCACTTGCACATGCAGAGCCATTCTGAGTCAATAGGTTTTATTATTACTGTGCTCTTCACACTCATATGCCTCAAATTGGACTGCAGCCATTAGAATTTATCTGCTGTATCGAGGCAATCAAATGACAAGGAGTGGTAGTCATTGAGGATGGATTACTTTGGGTCTCAGTATCATTATTTGCTTTTAGAAATATGGAGAGACATTCAAGCCAAGGTGGGATACTTCAGGTTTTAATTAATAGTTCTAGAATGCTGTTATTAACTTTTCTTTGAACTTCTTTCATTAACTGAAGATTACAGCTATAGGTCGAACACATAAAGGGAAGGATGCAAGCAGGGTATGATGAAGTCTGTCAAACAAAAGGATTTTCTAACTTTTCCAGCAAAAGGAAAAATGCAGTGCTCTCGATGTGATTTCTGGATTTTAATGCTGGGACTCTGACACAATCCAAAGCAGGTAATTTCTTGCAATCAGTAAAGCATTATCATTTAGGGGGTAGAAAACAGAGCAAAGTTGTTAAATGACAGTAAGATAGTAGACCATATAAATTGATTTTTACTTGTGTGTAATTTTAATCAAGTAATTAGTTTGGACTCTGTATTTTTGAATGCGTGAAAGTTTTCTTGTGTGAGTATTAGGACCCTTCAAAGAGGGAATGGATTTTAAAAAGTGAATATTTGATCTTACAGGATACTTGGCTTGAATGTACAACTGTGATTCAGAGCCTTCTCTCCATGTAGTCATAAAGCTGGATTATGGCAGAATGTGCTTTCCTGACAGATTGCTTCCTGATTCAGAGGAGTGCTTCCTGAGATCCTGACAGAGGAACCAACAGGTGACAGTGCTGACAACTGATCTAACCCAGCCTGGGGACATCTGACATCAGTCACTTTATGCCATAAAAGCCCAGCCCCACTTTTTAATGGGAGGATCTTCTAACACCCCCCTTCTGGGAGTGTGTGGAGATTCCTCCCTGGAGTGGGGACATCCTCAAGGTCTCTCCTTGAGGCTGAGGAAAGAGATTTGGTCACTGGGATGGGTGAGTGACATCAATCCCTACCTAATAACTGTGTTTCTAGCTTTAATATCATTGCTTCAATAAATAGAGCACCATATTAGTTATAGCTGCCTGTACTGTGTAAATAATTCTGATTAAGATCTCTTAGTTATATCATTATCATCATGATTTTAAATAAATAATTTATTTAATTGATATAAATATATTTGGGCTCCCACCCTTAATACTGCAGGACAAAGCTGTATAAAGCCTCGATTATGTGTGGGCTCTTTTAGACAAGTGTGGGACCAGGACTGGATCCAGCTGCTCCCAAAGTGTTCTTTGAGAAGGAGTTTAGGGAGCTGAGGGGTTCCTTCTGCACCTCATGATGGGAGGGTCTCCCTGAAAAACCTTGTCTGAAGCTCCCATCCTATTGCAGTACTAAGATGGTAGTAGTAGTAGTAGTAACACTACTGTAAGGCAACAGCATTCAGCAGATCTATTTGTGTTCTTACTACAGGGTTGTTCTGTAACACAAGCTTGCAACCTTGCTTCCAGCTGGGAAGCCTGGATATGAACGATCCTGCACTCTCCTCTTTTGGGATGGAGTTTCCAGCCCTGGGCTCAGCTCTCCAGGAGGTACCTGAGTGGGAAGGGGGATGCTGAGCTGCGAATGTCCTCAGGCTGTTGCACTGCTCTCGGTTCCCTGTACGTGCAAAGGCAATGAGCTGGGTATGGCACCCTTGGCTGCATGCCTGGCTCTTGAAAAATCACTCAGGGACACACCACGAGCCTTTGCTGCTGGAAAAAAATTCCACTGGCTTCATTGGGATGGGCTCTCTTTTCAGGCCTTTACTGCCTCTGTGGCAGCTGTACCTCCTGTGTGCAATTGGCTTCCTGGCCATACAGGCTCTTCCACATTGCTCTGCTCTGATTTGCTCCATTTCATTTTTATTTTATCCTGTACTTTCTTTTGATTCAAGTTGAGACTTCAACTGATAACCAATTTTCCTGTAGTGCTGGTTATATTATGTCAGTAAGTGGGAACAGCACAGCCACTCTGCTTTCACTCAATGGGAAGTGACATCCTGCTGATTAAAATTTATTGCTAATATGTTTTGATGAATGTTTCAGAGTCTGTTATTGGTTTAGTTTTTTCACTGCTGGATGCTTTCTATTTCTGTTTTATCAGTTCTATTTCCTCCAATTGTTTTAGACATAATGTATGATGCTAATAACATGTCAGCTTCAAAAATCAGGAGCATAAAATGATATTTCTGCTGAAAAGTGCAGTGAGAGGAGAGTGATTTATAATGTTCTTTAAAATTTGCAATTACATTTGTTGATTGAGATGCCAGTCACATGCATAAAAGTAGGGGAAGATGTTTGAATTTCCTGTTTCAAATTGTTTAATATGAAGTCATAATTTATAGATGGAAAGCAGGTTTATAATATAAGCAAGCCACCTGTGATCAGAAGGACTGTTCACTTCCCAGCACCTCTTCAATCCTCCTTTAAGCTTCCAGCACTCCTTGAGAAGACTTTCATGGAAGTTTTATGGCTGTTCAGTCCATTAATCTCTGCTCATTTTTTTCTCTTTATCCAATAATGCCATGGTCCAGCTCCCCATGTGGAATCACTCATTTTCCTTGCAGAGATCGGGGTCATGATCACTTCAAGTCCATTTTTGTGATAACATTTTGTAACGGGACCCACCTTGTGTTGGAGTAAAGGACTCAGGGAAGTTCAGCTGTTGTCTGAGGTAAAAAAAAAAATATATTTAGGGTGATGTAAACTAATTCTTAGCTGTTTTCATCCTGGCTGCAAACATTTTGGTCCTTGAGGCCCCTTTTAGCAAGGCACTTTAGTGCATCATTACCTTTACCCTCCACATTTAATCTCATTCATCTTCTATGTGTTCCCATTTTCTCCTCATTGACTGCAGTTCCTCCAAACTGCTCCTGGAAGCTGACTCCAGAAGGCTTCTCAGGTAAAAGAATTCCTGCTGGAGCAATTCCTCTGCTGAGCAGGACAGTGGACGCTCTGTGGATGTGCTATTCCATACATATTTATGCTCAACCATTTTTTTCCCGCTCCATCACTGACAGGTGATTGCTTCTTCCCTATTTTCTCCTTTATTCAAAGGATAAATGCTTTGGATCATTTGTCACCATCTCTATTCTTTAAGAAGTTCCCCCAACCTCAGATGTGTCTAAATTAGGCTTTTTTTTTTGGTTCCCTCTCCCCATGTTCCTGCTTTGCTTGCCTTTCTACTGTCAAGTGTCTCCCAATGTAGATTAATTTGCCAGTTATTTTAATATGATTATTTCTCAGCCTTCCAGGTCCTTTAGGAAAATATTAAAGAGTAGGACTGATAACCACAATTCCCTCGTTTCTGCAGAAGATGCCAACTTGGCATCCTCCTCCTCCTCCTCTTTTGTTTACATTCAATTAGTCAGGTTTTGGATCTGTTCAATCCAATTTAAATTAACATTTCAATTACTCTTTCATGGAAAAAGAAAGCAAATGCTTCATTAAATTACATTCTTTATTAAAATAGCCATTGACATCTGTAAAGAAACTTTCCAACATGATGTTTTACAATAGAAGTGGGTTTGCACAAAATAGCACAGTCTTGAAATAACTATCTTTTTGATTAGGTTGCAATTTAAATTGTCAGATTTTTAATCTGATTTTTTTCTGTATGAGGGGATGATAAACGGATCTGAGAGGTAGAAGGTATCAAGTTTTTAGAAAGAATTTCCGTGGTTTTGTAGGGAAATGGAGCATTTGGGTTGCTCTGAAATCACAAATCACAAAGACTCAATGAAAGGATCATCCCCATGCCCCAAGATATTGGCACAGAAGGTTCCCACTGATGGAGAGGATGGGTCTTGAGGGCAGGAATCTGCCTGGAATTGTTCACAGTCACCTCCAGGGCAGCTCCTGTGGAGTGGATGAAACAGGGTGAGGGCTTCTGTCAGCTGCTCACTGAGTAACCCCTTCCTTTGTAACTGTCGGGAATATCCCAGTTCCTGCAGAACGATGGATGGTGTCACTGCAGCTTTGGTGCTTTTGCTGCATCCTTTGACTTGTGGACTCTTCCCTTCTTTGGGAAGGATCTGGTCAGTCACCTAAGCATGTGTCTGATACTGAAGGATGTGCTTAATTCATGTCCATAGTCAAAGAGCTTCTTAAATTTCCCTTCACTTTGGGGTGTGCTGCCACTGTGGGAAACTGGCTCCAGGGCTACACTTCACATCTGTGCTTAAGCTTTGTGGTTTAATGTTTCTCAGCCTTCTTGGCTCTGAATAATCCCTCAGAAAACAAAACAAAACAAAAAATCAGATTTTCTTTTCCTTTCCATTCCCTCACCAGGTATTTTAGTGGAACTCTACTTTTCCTCCTGGCCTATTTGCCAAGAAAAGACCGGGCAAAGCAATGTCAGTAGCTCTGCTGGAGCAGAGCAGTGGCTCTGCTCCTGCAGTTGCAGAGTAGACTCCTAATTATGGCATGAAGACATTTTATAACAAAGACATAAAAAATCCCGTTTTTATTAGCTGTTCACACGCCTGCTATAATTAATTCTACACTGGGAAGTTTGCTTTCAGTTCATTTGAACACATCTTCTCTTAACCTTGATGACCAAGTAATTTCTTATAAGCTCAGTCATGGATTAATGTTGAAAAGATGTAGGTGACCTTTTTCCATTTTATTTTTTTTATTTTTTTAAGCCCTGCAGCCACCACCTTGTGAATACATTAACTGGAAAGCCATTTCATCAGTGCTGCAAGACTTAAGTACTTACAGGTTGATCCCAGCTGTGTAAGATGCTGAGAACTGCTAGGGAAATGTGAAATATTGATTAATATAATAATATGCTTTATCTTGGATTCAATCTATGATTTAAATTGTGTATCACAGGGGCACAGCTACTTCCCCATGGGCTGCAGGGCAATCTCAGCTCCAGGGCCTGGCCCTGGGGGTTTGCAGGGCTGTTCACCTCACATATCTTGAAATTTAAACAATAATTTCATGTTATACTTCTGAATGATATGTTTGGATATTTTCACTTGTGCTGCTGAAATACTGTTTACAGGCAGGATTAAAAATCAGACCACAGCTGAAATTCAAGATTTTTATATGAGCTAGACTTTAGTTATTGAATTTGGAGCTAATAGTAAAACTATGTGTGTCTTTCCATATTTAAGGCTTCAGAGAGGCAAATCCAAGCTCCAAGTGCCAGTGGAATGCAGCATTCCTAGATGGAATACAGGTTAGAGCCACGAGCCAGAAATTTGCAGTTCTCCTCCTGCAGTGTGATTTTTTGTCAGTAATTTGGCGTTAGCTTCTTCCATCCTCACTTGTGAAACGCCTTCAGGAATGACAAATAGTTTTCACTTTCCCCTCTTTAAAATTGGGATGGTAATCCTTCACTCAGGTGTGGGTGTGGCCTCATGGAAAGGATAGAAGAGACCACCCTTTGTCCAGTTTGTTTCCTTCTGGGTTTGCTGCATCCCATGTTTTCTGGCACTGAGGTGCTGATGGGAGAAGGAAGAGGAGCAGAGTCCCCTTCCAGACAGTTCGCCTCAAATTTACCCTCCAAGCCTGGTTTGAAAATTCAAGTTTTCACGGTCTGTGTGAGCCTCAGATGGATTTCAGCTTGAGTGAAAGGAATAGGAGCAGCAGCAGCAATGTAGTGGTGCTACATGGATTTGTGGGTTTGTTTGTTTGGATTTTTTTTGATAATTTGCTTTTGCACTTTAGTATTTTCCTTTTTAAATGCCTTGCTATTTATTATGCGAGGAGATTGTTGTGTGTCATGGCATGAGTAGGACATCTACAGAATAACAGCTGAACTAAAGTGCTGATTTGGAGACCAGACTGCAATCAGAATTTGATTCTGTGTGTGTCACTTTTTAAAAAAAAAAAACAACAACCCAACCCAGACGTGTCTCAACCTTCAGAAATTGTAAGAGCAGCACGGGTTTGGATCAAAACAGAGACTTGAGCTCTGTTCTTAAGTAACAGGCAAGTTCAGCCCTTGTTTACATGCATGAGACTTTTACTGACAATGATGAGCTTTAGAGATTTAGGTGCTACTGGCAGAGAATACATAATGAGCAGTTGCAAATAACTCAGAGGCACCAGCTTTTAAAAACACAGGCTTGAGATTCGTGCTGGGCCTAAGGAGGGGATTTAAAAACTCCCCGGGGAAAGGGCTCTGAAGGGGTGAATTACTCAGGTGTCTGCTTGGGATCTGGCAACCTGGCAGAAAGCTGTTGTCTCATGTCACATGTGAGACATCTGTTTGATACCGTTTATCACATGAGACCTGCATATTCTCCTGGAGCATTTCAGGGACACATTTTGTCAGTGCCAGCCATGCTGGGATTAAGCAGGAGGGAGTCCTGAGACCTACCCAGATCCAAGGATCCATCAGGACTCTGCATCCTCTCTTCCTCCTTGTAACCTGTGAAATTTCAAAGCAAAAGCAATAGTAGAGAATAGAAAAGCTTATTTGTACAAAACAGTAGCTTTAAACCTTTCCTTGTAGCCCTAAATGTGCTTTTTTCTCATTTCCAGGAACAGATTGAGGCAACTTACTAAAGTCTCAGTGGACCAGAATTGTTGGTTAACCTGGTAAATATTTTCCAGTAACGGGGATTTGTTAGGAAATGGGGTGTTTAGGTCAGCAAATCTCCTAAATTTGCATTTTTTTTCAAAGGAGCTGCATCCCGCACATTTCATTCTTATTAACTTTTTATTCTAGAAGATTCACATAAAACTCTTTGCCATTAACTGTCCTTTTAAGGGAGCAGTCAGTGTTAAAAACAATGGCCTAGAGATAATCTGCTGGAAATCAGGGGATGTCTTTATATCCAGGTAGATGTTCTGAGGTCCTGCTGTGTCACCTGCACTGCAGTTGAGGTGTCCTCTGTATTCCACAGAACACTATTAAAAACCACCAAGCAATAAATCATAGCAAACAAGATTTAATATGCATGGTGGTATTAAGAGTTGGAATACTGCTAACAACCTCTGAGAACTTTCCTGAGTTTTAGGACTTTTCTTTTCCTCTGGGAACTGTGTTTCCTTTCTACCTGTAACCTGGGACATTGCAGCCCTGAATTCCTGAGGCAAATACATTTCACATACACATTTCTCAGCCATGTTCCTATCTTTGTTCACTAAAAATACATATATTTAATGGTGATTCATCCTGAGTTTCTTTTCTCTACAAAGAGAAATTCCTTCCCTAATTGTAACTCTTTGCTGACTAATTCAAATTGTTTCTTATCTATTCTTGTACTCCTGGATTAGATTTCAGCTTTACCCTCCATCAGTGTAGGCTCCCACAATATCATTTCATATTTTGACGTTTTCAAGTTATTAGAGAAGATATGGAATATATTCAAATGAATTCCATCTAATTGCTTTCTGATATGTGCTGGGATATTAATCGTATTCACATTCTTAAGGTATCTGTGAAGGATATTTGAGCTGGGTTATCATGTATGAATTACCAGAGCAGGGAAGATTTTTTTTTCATGGCAGATGATGGATATTGAAGAGAGGAAAAGGTTCCCAGCACTGTGGTTAAACAGAACCCCAGAAAGGTTTGGAGTGGAAGGGACCTCAAAGCCCATCCAGTGCCCCCCACTGCCATGGGCAGGGACACCTTCCACTAGCCCAGGCTGCTCCAAGCCCCATCCACCCTGGCCTTGGACACTTCCAGGGATCCAGGGGCAGCCACAGCTTCTCTGGGCACCCTGTGCCAGGGCCTCCCCACCCTCATAGCCAAGAATTCCTTCCCAGTATCTAATTAAAACCTCTCCTATTTTTAGGCTAAAACTTTTGCCTCTTGTCCTCTCACTCTCTGCCCAAGTCAAAAGTCACTCTCCCTCTTTTCTCATAAGCTTCCCTGAGGTACCAGAAGGCCACAATGAGATCTCTCTGGAGCTTTCTCTTCTCCCAGCTGAACAACCCCAATTCCATTAAGAATCCTTAATTCCAGAAGAAAATAAGCCAAATGTCTCTGAGTTCTGCACTGGAAAGGGTTTCTTGATCCTAGATGCTTTGTTGAAGAAATTAAATGACCTTCTAAGAAGAACTAAAAAATAAATGCAATCCACTAGTACAATGGAAGCCCTTTACTACCTGGAATTTTAATTAGCTGAGCTCACTGCCTTGTAGAAATCACAGGAATAAAACCTGTGAAAAATGTATTTCCACCCTTGTATGTGAATTTTAGGATAAATATAAGAAAGAAGGTAAATTTTACCAGTCATATACCAGTCATATATTAATTTACATAAACTATGGAGAAAGAAACCCCTTTCCCATTTGTGCCTTCAGATAGCCCAGACCTGTGTCCTCCTTTATCTCACTGCCCAAATAAAGATGCCATCAGTCCTGAGCTATGCCTGCGAATCTCTTTTAGGGACAAAACTTTATCAGCACTTTTTGGGTGCAAATGGGAAAGTTGACCTGAGGGTTATATAAAGGCTGGACCCAAGCAAGCCATTTACTTAACAAGCTCAATGCGAATCAGAATACATTAAAAAAAATCCAGATTATACAGTAGGTGAACTGAAATTAAAATCTGAAAATGCAAATCATATTGCTACTTTTAATCTGAAGATAACTATCTTCTAACACATCAGATTTCACATGCTTTAACCTTAATGGTTCAAATTCAAAATTGGTGCAAGCTCTCTTCACCTTCTGCTATCTCTGTAGCCAGATAAGTAAATGACCTCTGAATCTGTCCCACAGAAGTTTGCAAATGGATATTTTAACAGGTAAACTGATTTTAACCTTGAGTTTGTAGAGAAAAAGGCAGTTCCCTTTATCAGCAAAAGGATGGAGCCATCCATCAGCTCTGGTTTTTAATACATTTGTACCCAAGCAGGTGATGATGTGTTCAAGACTGTGCTGTAAATTGCCCACTCTGGGGGTGAGCTGCAAATATCTCTGATGATTTTAGCTGGGACATTAAGCTCATTAGCTCCTACAGCAGTTATGGGCTGACATCCACTCTGTGGATGTCACTCTGTGGAGTTAGCAAGCAGTTAGGAAAGAGGATTTTTATAATCCTTTGATTCTCCTCCCCCCATTTTCCCCGCTTTCAGGAGATTCTGCTTTCAAAAGGTTGATTTGAGAGCTTTTTAGTCCCAAAATTTGATGAGCTGAATTATGGAGTAACTCTATCCTCTCTCAGTCCTGGTCCACTCTGGTTTACAGAACATTTCTACTGCCTGTTTTAACCTCACAGAATTATACCTTCAGTTTCTAGATCTGGAAATAACTCCAGGCAGTGTAAAATTCCCCCTGGTCCTGGCTGTCTCTCCAGAGATGGATTGGATGCTTGTGAGCCCATCATCACTTATAAAACGTGATAAATCCACATCCCCGTGGACTGGTATGAGCCAGGGCAGAAGTGAGGGTTCAATGAAAGGCAGCACATTGATCCACCCTCGTTGGACTTACACCTCTGAGGAAGAGAATATTTTGGGAGCTTTGGGCACTGCTGCACAGAGATTTTGGATCACTCTCTTCCTCCACCACAGTTCCCTCCTTGCAAGCTCCAGGCCTTCATCCTTAATGTCCTGACTGACAGGGGTAATGGTACAATGCTGGAGAGGTTTCCAAATCCTCTGCTGGCAAGAAATTTTGTTTGTTTGCTTGTCTTTAATTAATATTTAATTGGGTGTGCAGACAAGGGGTTGTATCATGAATTGTGGTGAACTGGCTTAGCTCTGTCAGAGCTAATGGTGCTGTATTGATTTATGCAGCATAAGAGGCTGACTTGGAGGTAAAGGAAAGGGCAGAAACTTTCTTCCTGGGAAGGAAATTAGAAAAGAAGGAGTCATGCTGTGATCTGTTGTATGGTAATCACGGTGCGCTGCCTGCAAGGGAAAGGTGACTCCTGCAAAAACGACTGGGAGCTTTTTTCCCTTTCTTTTCTCCTTTTTTTTATTTTTTTTTTTAAATAATCTTACTATCATCGTGGAAAGTTTATTGCCAATTAACTTTATGGGAAGGGATGATAGTGGTGGTAAGTAATTAAAGAATACAGTCTGTATTTATGGAGAGGTGAGCAGAAGTAATAGAACTTAACTTTTAAGCTGGGCCATAGCCTTGTCCCTGGATATAAGACTGAGATAAACTGCAGAGATAACTGCATTTTGTTAAAAATCAGAACATATTTTCTTTTATTTATTAGTGTTAGTCATAAAACTCCTATTGGAAATAGCACACAAATGAGTTCCTTATCCATAAAATCATTGAAACATAACATTACATTTACTACCTGTGGTACATAATTAGGCTCCCGTTCACTTGTATAACCTTTCCTTCCAGCCACTGGTGATTTTGAGACCAGCTGGCTTACTATTAAAAAGTGAAAGTTGAAAATCTCTCCTTCTCTCTGTGCCCCACTCCTCAGAAGGTGTTATTTCAGGTGTTATTTCAGGTTGTTGCAAAAACAACCCCTAATTCTGTTTATGAACTGCATCACAATTATTGAACTTCTCCTCAGTTATTTTCTCTTTGCATAGTGAAATCATTTATGTAGTCTTTCAGTATTGCTCCCTAATAGAGATTTTAATTATAAATAAAATAATTACTCCATTAACCCATCTGCAATTAATGTACAACATTAAAGATGATCAAGATCAGGCACATGAAAGTTATTCTTCACCACTTCCATCTGCAAAATGAAGTCCAATTTCAAAGTGAGGTTGTAGACTTGCCTTCAAATTCAGTTATTGACTATAAATCTTAATAATTTATTTAAATCCAATATTTAATATTTTTTATTACAAAGTTTGAATTTCTCTAAGATTAGTTTGGTGTTGAGATCTAATCATTCTCCAAGATTTGATACATTATCTTATGATTTGTTTTCTTTCTTAATGATTGCTGCCATCACCTTAAATCCCACTGAGCTCCATGAGGGTACCACGTGAGGATGCTGTAACTGTCCTGAAGCAGGCTGGGGAAAAGATGATCATTGCACCAATCCAATGAATTTTTTCCAATGAATAAAGTGGTCAAGCAGTTCTTACCTAGTGCAACTTCAATTTCAGAAGCCTGAAGATTGGAGAAGAATCTGGATGCAGCCCCTCCTCAGAGGGAAGAAGGTGAAATTCTTCACTGACTTTTAATAGAAGAAAGAGAACTGAGATTGGATGTCTTCAGGGTGGGTGAATTCATTGCATAAGTAAAATTTTAGCTAATTTGAAATAATGGAGCCATATGAAGGTGTTTTCAGCATTTATTAATCTGCAAAAACAGCTCCAAAGACAGTTTCAGCAGCATGAGAGACAAGCTACTGGAGGCTCAAGGCACAAGTCTGGTGAGGAGCAGCTAAGGGAGCTGGGAATGGGGATCAGGCTGGAGAAAAGGAGGCTCGGGGGGACCTTGGGGCTCTGCACAACTCCCTGACAGGAGGGGGCAGCCGGGGGGGGTCGGGCTCTGCTCCCAGGGAACAGGGACAGGAGGAGAGGGAACGGCCTCAGGCTGGGCCAGGGGAGGCTGAGATTGAATATTGGGGAAAATTTCTTCATGGAAGCAGCTGTCCATGCCTGGCACAGATGCCCAGGGCAGTAGTGGAATCCCCATCCAGGGATTTAAAAAACATGTGGATGTGGCGCCCGGGGACATGTGTTAGTGGTGGCCTTGGCAGTGCTGGTTGGACTCGATATCCTTAGAGGTCTTTTCCAATCCAAACAATTCTCTGAAAATTAAAAAAATAAACCCAAACTAAAGTGCCCTTCAATTTACCAACCACGTCTTTCTCCGTGTTGATAATGAGGAATTTGGTCTCTTCTAAGTCATGTTTTATTGCTGAAACTTGTTACCTCCTGTGGTAGAACGATCAAACTCTACTCTAATACAGAAAAAAAAATATGTTTTTAGTCTTTCAGTTTCATCTGGGTCATGTGCATCTTAATAAAACTGTGCCTAGGATGAATTTTGGTGCCCCTTTATAATGGGATTTAATGCCCTGCACACAACTCCCTTCTTCTTGCACCTTTTCTGCCACTTGCTTCAGAAAACCGTTTGACTTTGGAGTGGATCTGGTCATTGGTGAATTATTCCTGTGCTCTTTTAGGTTTGAGAATTTCAGATGGGGAGGAGGGAAGGTTGTAGGCTGAAACAATTATAACATGGTTGTTAATTGGACCAAATTAATCACTGTGCTTGACACAATGAGCAGGGACTCTCACTTGCTGTAGTGGTGAATAGGAAAATCTTAAAAATCACCTTCCCTCTTACACCTGCAGGAATTTGAGAGTATTTGTAAAATTTTCATGCCAAAAGGGATTTCAGATTAAATAACAATCCCAGTGTACTTGTTATAGCATTTATGCATTTTATTCTCTGTAAATACCTTTTAAACTGCTTTATGAGCCTTCCTCTCAGCAGGTGCCTGGTTCAGAAAGCCTGAGCAAAGGAAGAGTTGGAATTACATTTCCAAACATGACAGAGGAGAATATTCCACAAGTACTTCCATGAATAACGATGCAAATTTAGAAAACCTTAACAGTTTCCTGCCCTCAAATCTCTCCATATCTTTACATGGGTAAATGCCACTAAAAATGTGGCCTTTAGCTTTTTGTCTTCTGAAGTGACTCTTATCTGCAAACAAAATTTATTTTTAGAGAGTCTTCCTGGACTTAAAACTACTTAATAATTTGAAATATTTTATCTGAGATGTATAGTCCAAACTGTGTATTTGTATCTGACATTAACTGTGAATGACAGCTCCTTAATGTAATCAAGAATAAATTACAACGCTAAATAGGAAATTAATTTTGCACACAGCAGAAATGCAGAGAAGACTAAATGAGTAGGCTGTAACTAACATGCAAATATTCAATACAATGCTGACCTGCAACAAGATTTTTATTTTCAATTTTCCCCTGAATCTTCCACTCACATTTCCAATTCTTTTTTTTATTTGAGTCCGTTTATTTTTTGAGGTTTTTTTGGTTTTTTTTTTTTGTTTGTTTTAGTTTATTTGAAAGGATTGTGGTCCCTGTTGATATTGCTGGATCATATGCATGTGCTTAACATGTATTTTCTCCATGCTTGGAGCCAGATGAGCATATACTGCTCACCATCCTCTGCACTGTCCATCACCACATCCATCTGAGCCCCTGTGGGAAAGGCTACTTAGAAATAACACAAATCTGCAATTTTCAGCTTCTTTTTTTGATTATGCAGCAAAGCCTGAGCTGGCCATCCAACCTCCCTCACTATAAAATCCTGAAGAAAACAGTTCAGAAGATTTTAGTAACAATTAACTTGAGTTTATAGTCAGAACATTTCAATCCAAGTGTTGCAGAAACCTCTTAAATGGTTCACTTGTGATATTGAGCTGCTCTGTGTCTTGTAGGTAAATAATTCAATATACACGGGGATGCAGGAGACCTGAGAACTGCTCACATGACTCTAAAACTCACTGAAGACTTCAGCAAGCTTGCTAATGCTCCCTTAATTACTGAAGCTGGAAATATTTTGGAGCAAACCCATTCTGTGTGATTTATGGTACCAGTTTTGTGGGTTTGCTGCTCTTTGCCTTTCAGCCGGGTGGGCTCTGTTCAGTGGAATCACTGGAGGTTTGGATGAGGTGCTTCATTCAGACTAAAAATGAACCAGAGAGATTTGTGGGGAACTTTTGATTACAGTAAATGGTCCAGATCTTTTGGTGCTACTAGGTAATATGGGAAAGGCAATAAAGGATGGACACAGACAAAATATAATCACTGGTGGTGCCACGGTATTTTAATTCCCAGTGTGAGATCTGTGTGGAGTCCTCTGGAACTGCAAGGCTTTTCCAATGCACCAATACTCTCTAAAATGAAAAAAAAAAAAAAATCCAGTTTGAATGGGCTGTGATTTTTATATGTTTGTTTTAGGTGGCAAAACAGGAATGTCCCTGAGTTGTGTGGTACTTTGTGTCTGCACTGCAGCAGAGTTTTTCACTGACTGCTGCCTTGTTTACAGCTGCTTCCTGTAGTAAATCTCTCCTATTGTTTTGTCTTTATTGGCTGTGCCAGAAGGCTACGGAGCTAAAGAACATCACAGCTCTCCTCCAATGCTTATGAACCCTTTCCCACTGCTCATCCATCATTTTAACTGGCAGTTATCTTGATGTAAAATATCTGGAAGTCTCCAATCACCTAGAATGCTCAGGATCCAGAAACAGTATGGATTTTGGAAGCAACTGTTCATTTAATAGAAATGATATAAAATTAGCATGGGAAAAAAGAAAAAAGATTAACTGTCTTGCGTAATTTATTTCAGAAAACTTTTCCAGCCCAAAATCAAGTCAGCTCTCCAAACTCTTAACTCTGGCTTCCTAATTTTATGAAGCCTGCATCCTTTCTGCCAGTCATTTGTAACAGGGGGAGATCCTGAAAGGACACAAATTTAAACATACCTTGTTTTCAGGTTATGTCCCAGTGAGGTGGTTGTATAGGGCTGTAGGTTTCTCCCCTTGTCTGTCTGTTTATTTAGGGCATAAACCACATTTCCAAGCACCATGCTCACAGGGTGAGGCACAGATTGACCTTTCCCTCTGAGTTAACAGCTGGTTTCATCCAGGACATCTATGCCATGGCTGGACTTAGATGACCTTTGAGGTCCCTTCCAACCCAGGCTGTTCTGTGATTCTGTGATAAATGGTTTTCTTCTGGGTGAAGAGGAACAGGACAGTCCTGTCCATTCAAGTGTCCACATCACCCAGCAGGCTGTGGTAGGAGGTAGGTTTGGAAAAGTAGAACAAGCACTGCCACGCTCAGCAGCCAAGCCAAGGACTTAGAAAAAATGTTTTATCCTCAGAAGATTCAGCTGTTGCACAGGATTCAGAACAAGTGAAGGGCCAGGGAAGGTGTCCCTGCCCATGGTAAGGGGTCAGAATGAGATGGCTTTTAAGGTACTTTCCAACCCAGACTGTTCTGTAATTCTATGCTTGCACACCCTAAGCTTCCAGAAAAGAAACTGCATTCCTCATTGAGCACTCACTGGGAACTCTGCACTGAAGGATTATCAAAAACCCCAAGGGATTTGTCTGTCTTGGTGTGAGTGGGCCCAGCTGGATGCCCAGTGCCTTGCCAAAGCCCTTCCATCAGCCCATTCTTCAGCTGGACAGGGGGAAGAAAATGTAATTGAAGGCTCATGGGTTGGGATAAGGACAGGGAGAGATCACTCAGCAATTCCTGTCATGGGCAAGACAGACCCGATTAGGTGAAATGACATCAAATCTGAGTAGGTGTAATCTTAACACCCCTTCCTCCCACCCTCCTTCCTCCCTGGGCTCAGCTTCACTCCCGAATTCTCTCCCTTGTTCCCCCACAATGGCATTTGTTTTTCCAAGTGTCCCTGTATTCTTAAAGGAATTCTTCACTATTTTTGTAGCCAGACTGTGCTGTCAATACTGTTTGAAGTATTGGCTGATTGTTCCTAATTAACAAGCTCTGTTCCATTAGGGAACTCGTTGATGATGGTTTCGGTTGTCTTTAGTTATTCCCAGTAGAGGGGAGTCATGGAAGTCAAATATCCCAGAGTATTGTCCGTCATTAATGGAGTAGGATGGAAAATGGGAACCCCAGGTTTGCCAGTGCTTTATACTTCTCAAGCTTTAGATAATGCACTGCAGCAATTTATTTGATTTTAATGACAGAGAGGAGGAAATGTCATTTTTCAGTCATTTCACACATGCCATTAGCAACATAATTTGAAAAGATAATGATTTACAAACCACCTGCTGTCTGGCAGATGCTTAAATATTGGCACGTGCTTGGAATGTGGTATGGAAGATATCTGAGGGGTTTAATTGCCCACTAATGCAATAGCTTCTGTTCTGTGCAGGTTAATGAGGGAGAGCTGCTTTGCTTTTGAAATACATCTGCCAGGGATCCTGTTTGTTAGACAACCAGCAAGGATCATCCTCACAGGTTTAATCACTTGTTTGCAACCATTTTTATATTAGCTGCTTTCAAATGACAAGAAATGGGGAAGAACATCAGGTTTTTAAAAAAATGAGACCTTTGGAAAGCATTTTGAGAAGGAAGCTCATATAATGACCTAGTATGTCGAAAACAGCGATTGATATGTTATCTAAAACGTGCTGAGGATGTCTGATCTTCTCAAGAATCAGTAGAGAAAGTCATGTCCCTTAGGAGCCAGTTTTTATGGAAGGCCCATGGCATTCCAAATCCTGTGCTAATCTCAAGGTTCCTCCTGGGTGACACTTCCAGCAGCTCAGGCTCACATCTTGCAGTGACTGCTGTTTATTTATGGGTGCACACATTCCTTTAGTGCACTTAAAAGCAAGGAGCTAAAGCAAACTGGCACCATTTTCCACCAAAATTCAAATCTGGATCAAAAGAAGACGCTTGGTTGGGAAAGAAAGCCTTTCATGTGAGTATCCCCAGGGAAATTTGTATCCTGGTCCAAATTCAGTCCTGAAACTGCATTTGCTTGCTCCTATTCCCTTTCAGTGAAAAGTAAGAAAATCCCCACCCCCAAAATCAGAAAATCTCACACATCAATAAGACAAAAATCTCAGTCACTGTGACAGCGTTGGAATCACTTAGGGATTCTTGAATAAGCTCCTGATGCTGAAGCAGCACCCAAACTGTTAATTCCACACGTGGATCCAAGTCAGGTGGAGATTGGGAACTCATAAGGTCAGTTTTTTATGGATATTGGTGATGACTGCAAAATGTTGTAACGATCTTGCAGACAACAGGGTGACCAGGTCACCGCCAGCATATTTGTGAGGTTTGTGCTGGAAATGTCAGACAGTGGGAATTTGCTTTAGCCACTCCATGGGATGTGATCTCAGGTGCTAATCTGAGCAGATGGAAGAAGCTGGATGTTAGTTAAAAGAGAAAATTATAACCTACTAGGCCATAGCCTGTATGATGAGAGAGGAGGAAGGAGCAGAGCGGGCCATTAACAACTGGGGGATCTTTGCACAGACAAATCTGGCCAGGCTAGAGATGCCCAAGCTGACTGGAGTGACAGCTTTGGCACAGAATTATCGTTTCCTGTCTCTCAATGCCCTGTACCAGATGAATCAGATAACTTTTCTTTTATTCCAAATTTTTATTCCAACTTGCAGTGATACGCTGGAAGGAATGACCACCTCTTTAGGTTTTTCAAAGTTGCTGAAAAAGTAGCATCATTTGAAAAACTGGATTTTAAACATTTTTGTACTTATCCAGCTTAAATAAGAGTTAGAAACCTTGCTAGATCCATCTAGGTATGAATTTCAAACAATGTCTTGAGAAACAGCTATAAAAATGGAAGCACTAACAGTCTCCAAATGTTCCCCTTGATGCATGAGTGTTTTACTGAATTGTGGAGCTGCTTCAGCTATAGCCTGATTCCTTCTCCTGTGACTCTCAACTCTCTTAGCCATTATTTTGAGTGATTAATGATTGAAATGTTATTTAAATCACCGAGCCTTCCTCTGTCAGAATTCAAAACGAACTTGCTAATGGAGAGAAAACTGAAAAATCTGTTCATTGGTATTTTTTCTTCTTCTTTTGAAAAGTGCTAAAATCTTTGGTATTTCTGTTCTCTACTACAAGGACAACATAAAGGGATGTCTCAGAAGGAGTGATAATGTAAACATTTGCCCCTGACAGATAAAGCAGTGTGGAATAAACTGGCTTTGGCAGCATTAACAAATTTACAGTGCTGGGTTTGAAGGCATTAGCTGTGGAAAGGTTTGATAATGTTGTGGCTTTCAAATGATGGTCTCAGCAAAGTGCTTAACAGATTTGTCTACTGTTTCCCATCTGTAAATGACTACATAATTTACACTTTTAATGGGTGTTAGATTACCTGTCTGCCATTAGACTCTCAGGCTGCAGTGAATGAAAAACAGAAAACACCACTTTCCCAGGACATAAATGATTAGTTACCACCACTGGCACCCATGTATCAACCTCTGTGTCACAGCACTGTGGCTTTGGAAAATCCGGATAAAACTGATGGTTATACCCAGCCATTAATTATATTTAAGAATTTCTGTCTATTACTCACAGAGTGATGGCTGGGGAAAGGTTGTTTTATAGTCGTGGCAGGTTAGAATGATGTTTAATCAAAACAGTGATGTTGAACATTGATAACCTGGGGAGATAATCTCTGCTATAATAAAGGTGACCTTTAAAATAAGGTTTCTTCACTGAGGCCTCTTTATTTTTCCCCCTTGTCTGGCAATAAAGGAAGTAACAGAAAATTGTGGAGCATTTATTATGCCATAAGCAGCATTTAAAATCCTAAAATAAATATTGGAGTAGGTTGAACATACAGATAATACATTTGAAAATATGTCAAGGTTTTGTAGACAGGTAGAAATAGACAGGACTTGCTGACCTAACTTGTTATTGCCTTTTTCGTAAGATCAGTTGAAAAAAATCCTAAAAAAGGAATGGTTGCACAGCTAATAAACTCTGTGAAAGGTAAGCTATAACCTTTGAATGGATTTCCATGTCTAAAAGAGTATGGTAGAGTTTGAATAGAGACTTTTTCCATATAGTTTCAAAGAAACATGGAAATTTAAAGGAATATCATTCCTACTATGCAAATTTATTAGCAGGCTTTCTTTCCTTATTGGCATGCAATGAGGACTCCTCCATCTGTGTGTCACACTGATCAATCCTCTAAATTATGTGCATTGATGCATTTCTGGTACATCCTCACTCAGCTCCAAACCTTCAAGGCACTTGGGGAAATTGAATTCAGCCTTGCTCTAAGCTGCTCCTAAAACTTTCCACTTTGCGGGCTAAAACCTGTGCCAGACTTCCTCTCTCAGTCTGGCCTCAGTTTCTGTGACTTTAACCCCCCCACCAAATCTCTATTTCAGTCTCAAATCTGGGTGCTTTGGTTCTCTCTGGGGACACGTGGGCCTTGGGCCACCAGCACCACGAGAGAGGGGTGAGCTGTTTTAAAGGAGAGTTTTGGTAGCTAAAACTGGTCTTGGTTTTTGATGGAAAATATTTTCTTTTGCGCTGATGGCGCCAGTATTTCTTTCCCAGAATTTGCTGGTTCATTTGCTTAAACAAGGCTGGTAAAGATGGGATCTTTCAGTAAGTACACCCTGCCAGCTGAAGTTTTTTGTCTTTTGTCCATTTTGCCAATATAGAACATGATAATTTCCCTGATTCCAAGCCATTACCTGATCCTCTGTTATCTAAAGACTTTTTAACACAAATGAGATTTTCGGTTTCTAATCTAATTTTGAATGATTATCTACCCCCACATCAAACAGGCCTGTAGTTTGAGGGTCTGATAAAGTGCTTATTACATCTATTGCCAGTGTAATACGAACAGACCTCAGCGTAAATAAGAATTAAGCCCTGTAACTCAGCCCACTAAAATAATCTTATTTAATGAAGTTTCATTTCTGTCAGGCATCCTATTTTCCATTGTGTATAATTAAACTCAAAAATAACTGCCCAGCAACTAAAATGTCTAAGAACAAAGACAAGCTGCAGTCCTGAATTTATTAAAAATCCACTATTTATTTGCAATAGTAATCTGCTATTTATATGTGAACAATAAAATTAAATTTAATTGTGCATCAAGGTATATTTTGTTATAGTGATTCCAGCTACAGCTTTTGGGACATTATGACATAAATCCAAATATTTTTAAGTAGTTACATCCAAGATATCATCTGTAAAATTAATAAGAATGTGGAAAAATAATTAATATTAAGAAATTGATTGGCAGTCTCAATGAAAACATCATCTTGTTTTCATTACAAGGTTTGCTATACATTGCTAGTACTCTATTTTTCCCCTTAAAATATATTTTTCTGTAATAATTCTAGATAATCTTTCAATCCAAGTTTTTATGGGTGTCATTATTTCACAGAGGGAGGAAAGAAATACAACAGGGTTGTGAAAATGTACCACTGCATAAAAAAGTGCCTGTCTGCCACACTGCCAATCAGGAGGGATGGATGCCCAAACTTCCTTTTATTCCCTTAGAGCTATCCCAAGGCTGGGAGAGGCACCAACTCCTCACAAAGAGCAAGGGAGAGCCTGTTTTGAGCTGAAATCCACACTTCTAGGCTATGAACCAAAACATCTTTATCTTAGGACAGAGCCTGCCCTTGGCATTGGAGAGAGGGGCTCATTTCAGGCACCTCCTCTGGTATGAATTCCAGAATTTCCGGATGAATCAGAGACATTTCACCTTGATTTGTAGTCTTTTTGTAAACTTTTTTCTTCGAAACGAGTACTAGATTTTAGCTAGTGTAACTCAGTTTTCCTGTTAGTCTCTCACTCTTTCTCAGCCACTTTAAGGATCACTTTAAGCTGACACGGTCAGTAATTATTTATCCTGCTTTACCTCCAAGCGAGTGAACCCTGGTGCACAAGGACTGATACCCATCTCCTTCAGGGTATTTATTGATCTAACTGGAGCAAACTTTTGAGCATCGCTGGCTTTGCTCTCTGGTTTGCCAAAGAAGCAGCAGCCCTTAAGTGCTGAGGTGCATTAACTCTCAGAAATTACATTGCTCAGGGAGAATAAATCCTCCCTTTTCTGCTGTTATAGACTATTGTTCTGAAAAACAGGTCAGGTTGCTGCTTGTTCATATAAATTTCTGTCTGAAAAGTAAACCAGGCATTGCACAGATATCTGCTCTGGTGCCTCTTTGTTGCTGTTACCCTCTCACTCCTCCTCGGGCTTGCTCGAGGTACATACGTCAAGTTTGACAGAGTCACACCTCTGTGAAATTTTGTGATATGACCAATTGATTTAGTTTGTTAAAATAATCCCTCATGTAAACATTTCTTTCTTGCTGTCCCTTATTCCTCCTCCTGTATTGACTGTTAACACAGTGTTAAAATTGATTGTGGATCTCAGGTTTGTCTCCAGATGTGGAAGGTTTGTGGATCTTGCCAGTCTGTGCTCTGCTGCACACATAGAGCTGGTGACAAGAATTGATGATTCTTTACATGTCTCTTGATGAAAGACACGGAAAATGTAGGAAATTGCTGAGTTTCAAGAGCTGTAGGCTGCCAGAAAGGAGATCTCACCAGACAGAGCTGCTCTTTGGCCAAATAATGGTGCATTTTGCTCTCAGCAGCTCCCTGTAATTGTGTGTGCTTGTCATCCCCACTCTCCAGCTTCTGTCCCTTACAAAATTGTTTCACTTTCCACCCCAGTGTGTGGATCACTCACCTTCCCCACTACTGGTGTTCCCTCCTTGTGCTGCTCAGCCCTGCCAGTCCCTCTGCTGCCAGGGTTCCCCCTCCTTCCTGCAGTACTTCCATTCCTCATGATTCCCTGAGCCTGACAAAGCTAGCAACCACTCCTGGGTGTGCCCCAGTTGTGGATAACTTGCCACGGAAATGAAATCTCTACAGCATTTTTATTGAGGTACCAACTCTCCCTACACCAGGTGCTGGCAAACCATCCCTGAACATCTGGCTCCCTTTGAAATCCAACAGCTGCTTTTCCTTTAAACCTCACACTTATCCTTACTCAGGGAGAAAAAGCAAACTCCAAAATAACCTGTATTTTGGGTTGTTTGTGATGCATTTTCTTGAGGTTATGAGTGAATTCAAAAATCTATTGAACCAAGGCCAAAATAACTGAGCCTGACTGAAGGAAAAAGGCCAGCAGAACTTTTCAGGGACATTTAAGAGCTTTCATACATCAAGCTCCTTTCCAAATGTTCTTAGACACCTTGTCCTTTCCATGCAGGGCTGCAGAGCAGGCTCACTGCCTGCTGGAATGCTGTGGAGACTGGGGGAAGAATGACCTGTCCTGATGTCAGGCAGAGCAGATGGCCCTTGCTGGAGGCCCAGGGAACATGGATTTGAGCTGCCTGGGAAGGAAACGTAAAGGTGAATTGTCTGGGCTCAGGGTATTCAGGGTCTTGTGCCACATCTGAGCACCCCAGGAGTGCAGGAAGCAGCTAAGACAGCATCAAATGCTCAAGGGATCCTGTCCCAAACATCAAGGTGAACGTGCTGCACATCCCCAAATAAGCACCTTTATAAATAAGGGTAAAAATTCTGAGCAGAAAGCAGCACCAACCTCTTGGACCAGCCTGGGCCCAAATGCCACTGTATGGATGGCTCTGCTTTCCTGGGAGCCCTGCTGGGAGGCTTTCACTGTTTGGTAAATCCCATGGGAATGCCAGTGCTGTCCATGTGGCCGGAGTGATGGAAGTGATTTGGATGAGGAATGGAGTAGGACAACACCTGGAGAAGTACCTATGTGAGGCACTGAAGCTGTGCCTCCAACCCTTTACAATACCAGTAGTGTAGAAACCCAAATAGCACCAAGAAATTGTGAAGATTATTTCTGGGAAGGAATTCTTGGCTGTGAGGGAGGGGAGGCCCTGGCACAGGGTGCCCAGAGAAGCTGTGGCTGCCCCTGGATCCCTGGAAGTGTCCAAGGCCAGGTTGGATGGGGCTTGGAGCAACCTGGGCTAGTGGAAGGTGTCCCTGGCAGGGGGTGGGATGGGATGAGTTTCAAGGTCCCTTCCACAGAAACAATTCTGTGTTCTATGATTGCTTAAAAATGTGAGAGTTGGTACCTGGAAGGGGTTTTTTTCTTAAATGTTCCTTGTAACCCCCTTGTCTGCAAAAATCAGATATTTGGTATGCACTTACCAGCTCCAAACTGCTGATGAAACTTCTATGTGATTTAAAAAGAAATAAGAATGCAATTTTGCATTCTGAATTGTGCTGCTGGTGACAGCAGTCAAATGGCAGCCTTTCAAGGACAGGAGCAGGGATAATCATCTTGGTCAAATTACAGTTTTAATTTAAGAAAAACTTCTTTCCTTATTGAGAATATTACCATGCATATTTTCATTTTATTAGTTTATGTACACAACTACTAAGTTATTTGCATGTTATAGGATTTTATTTTGTACTTAGCAAATGAATGACATCCAAGCAATTCTAGATTTAATTTGATCAATATTTAATGAATTATAATTATCATTACAACTCAGAGGTTTGCACTGCTGTATATTGCTGCGTAATGTTTAATCAAGGGGAGAGAGAGACTAAAATATAACTGGAAAACAGCTATCAAGTTTATGTTAAAGAAATGTAGTGGGAATATTAACTAAATTACAGCAGTCTAATTTAATAATTTTCCTAGTTACAGCTTTAAGATTGAATTTCAAGAGCATTTCCCTAATTTATATTTCTAAATGCCTGCAATATATATTTTAAAAAATACATACACAAAGAGCAAAATTACTCTGTGGTATCAGAGTTTAAAATCTCTGCATGATTGGAAAAAATTCCCAGGTGCTCTATATGGGAAAATGGGAAAAACAGATAAAAAGGATATCAGCCTATATGGAGAGAACACTCAATAAACTTGGTGTGTGTGTTGGTAAGGGCCAGGTATGTAAATACTGCAAGAATCAGCAAAACCATTTAAAGTTAATGTATCTGAAAACAGTGAAATAGGTCCGGAAAAGCCATTAAAAAAATTTAAGTTTAACATTAAACCTCTTTCTTTCCCCTACTTAAAGATTTCTTTCCCTGAGAAATGCAGATCATTGCTTGAATTTAGAAATATCAACATGATTTCTCAATTTTGGGGGTTAAGTAAAGCTTGTGGACTGTGAAACATCTTCTCTGATACAGCTAGTGAGACAGAAGTACATGACTGGGCAAAATTCACTTGGAAGCCTGGAAAAAGGCTAAAAATTTGTGTTTTATGGAATCATAGAATGGTTTCGAGTGGAGGGGACCTAGAAGTCCATCCAGTCCCACTCCCTGCCATGGGCAGGGACACCTTCCACTAGCCCAGGCTGCTCCAAGCCCTGTCCAACCTGGCCTTGGGCACTTCCAGGGATCCAGGGGCAGCCACAGCTTCTCTGGGCACCCTGTGCCAGGGCCTCCCCACCCTCACAGGGAACAATTCCCTCCCTTTAATTCATCTAAACCCTCCTAAATTGGACTATTCACCATTACTTTCTCTTGTCATTTCCCAATTGAAATTGGAGCTATGTCAACA